>NC_046129.1:1693617-1809090 GCF_010993605.1 Petromyzon marinus | reverse complement strand
TCAGCGCATGATGTGTGAGTGAGTCAGTGTATGATGAGTGAGTCAGTGCATGATGTGTGAGTGAGTCAGTGCATGATATGTTAGTCAGTGCATGATGTGTGAGTGAGTCAGTGTATGATGTGTGAGTGAGTCAGTGTATGATGTGTGAGTGAGTCAGTGTATGATGTGTGAGTGAGTCAGTGTATGATGTGTGAGTGAGTCAGTGTATGATGTGTGAGTGAGTCAGTGTATGATCTGTGAGTGAGTCAGTGTATGATGTGTGAGTGAGTCAGTGCATGGTGTGTGAGTCAGTGTATGATGTGTGAGTGAGTCAGTGTATGATGAGTGAGTCAGTGTATGATGTGTGAGTGAGTCAGTGCATGATGTGTGAGTGAGTCAGTGTATGATGAGTGAGTCAGTGCATGATGTGTTAGTCAGTGCATGATGTGTGAGTGGGTCAGTGTATGATGTGTAAGTGAGTCAGTGTATGATGTGTGAGTGAGTCAGTGTATGATGTGTGAGTGAGTCAGTGTATGATGTGTGAGTGAGTCAGTGTATGATGTGTGAGTGAGTCAGTGTATGATGTGTGACTGAGTCAGTGCATGGTGTGTGAGTCAGTGTATGATGTGTGAGTGCGTCAGTGTATGATGAGTGAGTCAGTGTATGATGTGTGAGTGAGTCAGTGCATGGTGTGTGAGTCAGTGCATGATGTGTGAGTGAGTCAGTGTATGATGAGTGAGTCAGTGTATGATGTGTGAGTGAGTCAGCGTATGATGACAGAGTGAGTCAGTGTATGATGAGTGAGTCAGTGTATGATGTGTGAGTGAGTCAGTGTATGATGTCTGAGTGAGTCAGTGTATGATGAGTGAGTCAGTGTATGATGTGTGAGTGAGTCAGTGTATGATGTGTGAGTGAGTCAGTGTATGATGTGTGAGTGAGTGAGTCAGTGCATGATGTGTGAGTGAGTCAGTGTATGATGTGTGAGTGAGTCAGTGTATGATGTGTGAGTGAGTCAGTGCATGATGTGTGAGTGAGTCAGTGTATGATGAGTGAGTGAGTCAGTGTATGATGAGTGAGTCAGTGCATGATGTTTGAGTGAGTCAGTGTATGATGTGTGAGTGAGTCAGTGTATGATGTGTGAGTGCGTCAGTGTATGATGAGTGAGTCAGTGTATGATGTGTGAGTGAGTCAGTGCATGGTGTGTGAGTCAGTGTATGATGTGTGAGTGAGTCAGTGTATGATGTGTGAGTGAGTCAGTGTATGATGTGTGAGTCAGTGTATGATGTGTGAGTCAGTGTATGATGTGTGAGTCAGTGTATGATGTGTGAGTGAGTCAGTGTATGATGTGTGAGTGAATCAGTCTATGATGTGTGAGTGAGTCAGTGTATGATGTGTGAGTGAGTCAGTGCATGGTGTGTGAGTCAGTGTATGATGTGTGAGTGAGTCAGTGTATGATGAGTGAGTCAGTGTATGATGTGTGAGTGAGTCAGTGCATGATGTGTGAGTGAGTCAGTGTATGATGAGTGAGTCAGTGCATGATGTGTTAGTCAGTGCATGATGTGTGAGTGAGTCAGTGTATGATGTGTGAGTGAGTCAGTGTATGATGTGTGAGTGAGTCAGTGTATGATGTGTGAGTGAGTCAGTGTATGATGTGTGAGTGAGTCAGTGTATGATGTGTGAGTGAGTCAGTGTATGATGTGTGAGTGAGTCAGTGCATGGTGTGTGAGGCAGTGTATGATGTGTGAGTGCGTCAGTGTATGATGAGTGAGTCAGTGTATGATGTGTGAGTGAGTCAGTGCATGGTGTGTGAGTCAGTGCATGATGTGTGAGTGAGTCAGTGTATGATGAGTGAGTCAGTGTATGATGTGTGAGTGAGTCAGCGTATGATGACAGAGTGAGTCAGTGTATGATGAGTGAGTCAGTGTATGATGTGTGAGTGAGTCAGTGTATGATGAGTGAGTCAGTGTATGATGTGTGAGTGAGTCAGTGTATGATGTGTGAGTGAGTCAGTGTATGATGTGTGAGTGAGTCAGTGTATGATGAGTGAGTGAGTCAGTGTATGATGAGTGAGTCAGTGTATGATGTGTGAGTGAGTGAGTCAGTGCATGATGTGTGAGTGAGTCAGTGTATGATGTGTGAGTGAGTCAGTGTATGATGTGTGAGTGAGTCAGTGTATGATGTGTGAGTGAGTCAGTGTATGATGTGTGAGTGAGTCAGTGTATGATGTGTGAGTGAGTCAGTGCATGGTGTGTGAGTCAGTGTATGATGTGTGAGTGAGTCAGTGTATGATGAGTGAGTCAGTGTATGATGTGTGAGTGAGTCAGTGCATGATGTGTGAGTGAGTCAGTGTATGATGTGTGAGTAAGTCAGTGTATGATGTGTGAGTGAGTCAGTGTATGATGTGTGAGTGAGTCAGTGTATGATGTGTGAGTAAGTCAGTGTAAGATGTGTGAGTGAGTCAGTGTATGATGTGTGAGTGAGTCAGTGTATGATGTGTGAGTGAGTCAGTGTATGATGTGTGAGTGAGTCAGTGTATGATGTGTGAGTGAGTCAGTGCATGGTGTGTGAGTGAGTCAGTGCATGGTGTGTGAGTGAGTCAGTGTGTGATGTGTGAGTGAGTCAGTGTATGATGTGTGAGTGAGTCAGTGTATGATGTGTGAGTGAGTCAGTGTATGATGTGTGAGTGAGTCAGTGTATGATGAGTGAGTCAGTGTATGATGTATGAGTGAGTCAGTGTATGATGTGTGAGTGAGTCAGTGTATGATGAGTGAGTCAGTGTATGATGTGTGAGTGAGTCAGTGTATGATGAGTGAGTCAGTGTATGATGTGTGAGTGAGTCAGTGTATGATGAGTGAGTCAGTGTATGATGTGTGAGTGAGTCAGTGTATGATGTGTGAGTGAGTCAGTGTATGATGTGTGAGTGAGTCAGTGCATGGTGTGTGAGTGAGTCAGTGTATGATGTGTGAGTGAGTCAGTGTATGATGTGTGAGTGAGTCAGTGCATGATGTGTGAGTGAGTCAGTGCATGGTGTGTCAGTGAGTCAGTGTATGATGTGTGAGTGAGTCAGTGTATGATGTGTGAGTGAGTCAGTGCATGATGTGTGAGTGAGTCAGTGTATGATGTGTGAGTGAGTCAGTGTATGATGAGTGAGTCAGTGTATGATGTGTGAGTGAGTCAGTGTATGATGTGTGAGTGAGTCAGTGTATGATGTGTGAGTGAGTCAGTGCATGGTGTGTGAGTGAGTCAGTGTATGATGTGTGAGTGAGTCAGTGTATGATGTGTGAGTGAGTCAGTGCATGATGTGTGAGTGAGTCAGTGCATGGTGTGTCAGTGAGTCAGTGTATGATGTGTGAGTGAGTCAGTGTATGATGTGTGAGTGAGTCAGTGCATGATGTGTGAGTGAGTCAGTGTATGATGTGTGAGTGAGTCAGTGCATGATGTGTGAGTGAGTCAGTGCATGATGTGTGAGTGAGTCAGTGTATGATGTGTGAGTGAGTCAGTGCATGATGTGTGAGTGAGTCAGTGCATGGTGTGTCAGTGAGTCAGTGTATGATGTGTGAGTGAGTCAGTGTATGATGTGTGAGTGAGTCAGTGCATGATGTGTGAGTGAGTCAGTGCATGATGTGTGAGTGAGTCAGTGCATGATGTGTGAGTGAGTCAGTGCATGATGTGTGAGTGAGTCAGTGCATGATGTGTGAGTGAGTCAGTGCATGATGTGTGAGTGAGTCAGTGCATGATGTGTGAGTGAGTCAGTGCATGGTGTGTCAGTGAGTCAGTGTATGATGAGTGAGTCAGTGTATGATGTGTGAGTGAGTCAGTGCATGATGTGTGAGTGAGTCAGTGCATGGTGTGTCAGTGAGTCAGTGTCGGCTCCCTCTGCTCGCGCCGTCGGCTCCCGCCCCCCTGGCTCTGTCGCCCCCCCCAGCTCCGTCGCCCCCCCCCCCGGCTCCGTCGCCCCCCCTGGCTCCGCCGCCCCCCCCCCCCCCGGCACGTTTTGATCTCGAACGCGTGCGGCCGGTCCTTAAGCACTTGAGACGAGCGTCTAGCAGTGGATTGATCATGGCTGATGAAGATGTGGGTGGGGGTCACGCACAGAGACCCATAGGCTCACATAGAGACCCATAGACTCATCACACAGAGACCCATAGACTCATCACACAGAGACCCATAGCCTTATCACACAGAGACCCATAGACTCATCATACAGAGACCCATAGACTCATCACACAGAGACCCATAGACTCATCCCACAGAGACCCGTAGCCTCATCACACAGAGACCCGTAGCCTCATCACACAGAGACCCATAGACTCACATAGAGACCCATAGACTCGTCACACAGAGACCCATAGACTCATCATACAGAGACCCTTAGACTCATCACACAGAGACCCATAGACTCATCACACAGAGACCCTTAGACTCATCACACAGAGACCCATAGACTCATCACACAGAGACCCATAGACTCATCACACAGAGACCCATAGACTCATCATACAGAGACCCATAGACTCATCACACAGAGACCCATAGACTCATCACACAGAGACCCATAGACTCACCACACAGAGACCCATAGACTCATCACACAGAGACCCATAGACTCATCACACAGAGACCCATAGACTCACCACACAGAGACCCATAGACTCATCAATGAATCGAAACATCGCAAGCGTGTTGAGACTCCTGATCTCCCTACGCACGCGGAGGACATTCTCACCGCCTTGGTCAACCACCTGCTGGGCAGCTCCCTGCCCACGCCATGCGGGTCACACGTCTCGTTTGTTCACGCCTCACTGAGTCGTTGTCATTGTGGAAGTTCTGCAAAGACGGGAGAGCAGGGGGATTACAATCCACCACCCTCCTCACCCACCCATCCCGCCATGCAGCCACTCCCTCCACCCCAGACGCCCTGCGCCTCCACTGCCCTCCACCCTCTACACCCCCCACCCTCCACCACCCCCACCCTCTACCCCCCCCCCACCAGCACCCCGCCTGTACCCTCCACCTGTACCCCTCCACCCCCACCCTCCACCACTACCTCCCCTCCACCCCCACCCTCCACCCCCCTCCACCCCCCCTCCACCCCCCCTCCACCCCCACCCCCCTCCCTCTCCACCCTCCTTGCATCCCTCCACCCCCACCCCCCCAAACCGCCCCCTCCCCCCTCCAACGCGACCTCCCTCATTTGCATCTCTAACTAGATTACCGTAATCAGAAGCACGGCACTCATTTGCATAATTAGTCAGCAGGAGATCGGGGCCGGTCGTGGGACGTGGGGGGGTGGGGGGGTGGGGGGGGTGGGGGGGGGTGGGGGAGGGTGGGGGGGGTGGGGGGGGTGGGGGGGGGTGGGGGGGGTGGGGGGGGGTGGGGGGGGTCCCAAACTCGCTGGGGATTTAATTGCCATGCGCGTGCGTGCGCGTGCGTGCGGGAGTGCTCGCAGAAGGTCAAAGGTCCCCCGCGTAGCCTGCAGCAGAAGGTCGGGGCAAGTGCTGCTAGCGAGCAGCAGCAGCAGCAGCTACGAAGGCTACCGGCACTGTGGCACACGAGGGGGTGGGTGGCCAGCAACACGCCCGGCCGCCTTTGTCTCTCCCCCACCCCCCCCCCCACCCAGTGGCGATGTTTACCAAACCGCGCCGGGTAAACCGTTTGAGGCTGAGTCGACCTAGGGGAGACCCAGGACCGGTTCAGTTGACCGTCACCTGGTGTCGGTGGTGGCCTTGAGCGGGAATCGAACTGGGGCTCGCCCGGTTCGCAGCGCGCTAACCGCTGCACCACCGCTCCCCATACGTTGGACGTCACAGCAACAGCAACAACAACAACAACAACCGCCATTCGAAGGCGCTCGTGCCAGGCTAGGTGCGCCTTTTCAGGCGGCGTCAGGGATCAGGGGCCCAGCAGGTGCCACGTGGTTGACTTGACTCGGCTGACGGGCAGATTCACCGAGCTTTACTGATTTTAATTGGCAGACTCCCGTCACGTGATTGATCAATAATAACGCGAGCCATCCCTCAGAACGCGCGCGACCAGGGCCACGAGAAAGCGTCTCGAGCTACGAGGTCACGAAATCAAACAAACGTGGTCCAAAATTATAATGGAGGCGGCCAGAGGACATCCCGGTCGCACCGGCCAAGGTGAACGTGGAATGGCTCTGACTCCCGGTCCCACCCTAATGAAGGTTCATTATTGATTGTAAGGATAACCCAGAGCCCTGCCCTTGTCGATGGAAGCGTAAGCCCTGGCCAGGCGAATAGGGCACGGGACGCTGGGCCCTGTTCACGTCCTCGCATGGTCGAAGTTTGGACAATTAACACCCGCGCGTGAAGGTGGAGAGGGTGGGGTGGGTGCGGGCTGGTGGGTGGGGGGGGTAGGGTGGGTGGAGGGTGGGGGGTGGGGGTGGTGGTAGGGTGGGTGGGGGGTGTGGGTGGGTGGAGGGTGGGGTGGGGGGTGATGGTAGGGTGGGTGGGATGGTAGTAGGGTGGGTGGGGTGTGGGTGGGTGTGGGGTGGGGGGCGGGGGTGGGGGGCGGGGGTGGAGGGTGTGGGGTGGAGGGTGTGGGGGGTGGTGTGGGGGGTGTGGAGTGGGGTGTGGAGTGGGGGGTGGAGGGGGTGGAGTGGGGGGTGTGGAGTGTGGGGGTTGACACAATTTACTGTGGGTATCTCCACCCATCCGCACGCCTCGATCGCTCACAGCACCCACTCCGCATTCCTCTCCCAGACAGAATATTGACAGCACCAATTAGAACCCCCCCCCTCCATCCCATTAATGTATGCAAATTAGTTCCATCCACCACCTAATGGGGTCATTTAGGGTCACAGGAGCTTGGTAATGAATGAGGGGGGGGGGGGGGCACGGGAATCGATTCCGGGGTCACTGGAATCGAATCCTGGGGGAAAGGAAATCGATTCCAAGTTTCCAGTTCTGCTTTGTTGGCGAGCACCTGTCAGGGCCAGCACCACCAACGCCCGGCCGCCTTTGTCTCCCCAATGTTGATGCTGAGCGCACGAGTGCAGCAGGCTTGGGTTACTGGCGCAAGGCTGAGTCGACCTAGGGGAGCCACGGGTCAGGCAGAGATAATTAAATGGACACCGATGGTGGTGGTGTGAGTCAGGGTCAGAAGTCGAACTGGGGTGGTGTGCGTTGTAGAGCGGTTTGTAATTAGATTCGACAATCCACGACTCACCCATCCACCCACACACTCACGAATAAACTCACTTACCCACTCACCCACCCATTCACTCACCAACAAACTCACCCACTCACTCACTCACACGCCAACCCACTCACTCACTCACCCACCCATTCACTCACCAACAAACTAACTCACTCACCCACTCACTCACACGCCCAGCCACTCACTCGCTTACTCACCCATCCACCCACACACTCACCAACAAACTCACTCACACGCCCAGCCACTCACTCACTCACTCACCCACCCACTCACTCACTCACCCACCCATCCACTTACCCACTCACTCACTCACACACCTACCCACTTACTCACCCATCCACCCATTCACTCACCAACAAACTCACTCCTCCTCCCACTCGCTCACCCACCCACCCGCCCACCCACCCACTCACCCACCCACTCACTCACTCACCCACTCGCTCACTCACTCATCCACCCACTCACTCACTCACCCACTCACTCACTCACCCACCCACCCACTCACCCACTTACTCACCCACCCACCCACTCATCCACCCACTCACTCACTCACCCACCCACTCACTCACTCACCCACCCACCCACTCACCCACCCACTCACCCACTCACTCACTCACCCACCCACTCACTAACCCACCCACTCACTCACTCACCCACCCACCCACTCACCCACCCACTCACTCACTCACCCACCCACCCACTCACCCACTCACTCACTAACCCACCCACTAACCCACCCACTCACTCACCCACCCATTCACTCACCCACCCACCCACTCACTCACCCACCCACCCACCCACTCACCCACCCACCCACCCACTCACCCAGCCACTCACCACACTGAAGGTCACCTCGCTTCTCTCTTTGCTTCTCCTCTCGCACTGCTCCACTCTGAAATTCCCTCCTCCCACCACCACCGTCTCTTTACCCCCAAGCTCTTAACAACAACAATAACCTCGAATAGGAATTAACACGTTAACTCATATCCGCTACACAATGTGTGTGGCAGTGCGGTTTGTTACTGGCCGCGTGTTGCATTGAGCCGTTTACCACTGCTTAGCAGTGTTTACAAAGAAAAGATAAGCGGATGGACTGAACGCCGTCATGGGAATGTGGAATTCCCAGCTGCCCGGTATCAGTGAGGGCAGTCTGCCCTGCGGGCTATAGCGCCCCCTCGTGGTGACAGCCATCAGCTCCGCAGGCATCGCCACCACCCTAGCGGCAGGGTTCGTGTAGGGGGTTGGGGTGGTAGGGGTAGGTATAGTGGTAGGGGTAGTGAGAGGAGTAGTGGTAGGGGTAGGGGTAGTGGGAGGGGTAGTGGTAAGGGTAGTGGTAAGGGTAGTGGTAGTGATAGGGGTAGTGGTAGGTGTAGGGGTAGTGGTAGGGGTAGTGGTAGGTGTAGGGGTAGTGGTAGGGGTAGTGGTAGGTGTAGGGGTAGTGGCAGGGGTAGGGATAGGGGTAGTGGGAGGGGTAGTGGGAGGGGTAGTGGTAGGGGTAGTGGTAGGAGTAGTGGTAGGTGTAGGGGTAGTGGGAGGGGTAGTGGTAGGGGTAGTGGTAGGAGTAGTGGTAGGTGTAGGGGTAGTGGGAGGGGTAGTAGCAGTGATAGGGGTAGTGGTAGGTGTAGGGGTAGTGGTAGGGGTAGTGGTAGGTGTAGGGGTAGTGGCAGGGGTAGTGGTAGGGATAGGGGTAGTGGGAGGGGTAGGGGTAGGGGTAATGGTAGGGGTAGTGAGAGGAGTAGTGGTAGGGGTAGGGGTAGTGGCAGGGGTAGTGGTAGGGATAGGGGTAGTGGGAGGGGTAGTGGTATGGGTAGTGGTAGGAGTAGTGGTAGGTGTAGGAGTAGTGGTAGGTGTAGGGGTAGTGGGAGGGGTAGTGGTAAGGGTAGTGGTAGTGATAGGGGTAGTGGTAGGTGTAGGGGAAGTGGTAGGGGTAGTGGTAGGTGTAGGGGTAGTGGCAGGGGTAGTGGTAGGGATAGGGGTAGTGGGAGGGGTAGTGGTATGGGTAGTGGTAGGAGTAGTGGTAGGTGTAGGAGTAGTGGTAGGTGTAGGGGTAGTGGGAGGGGTAGTGGTAAGGGTAGTGGTAGTGATAGGGGTAGTGGTAGGTGTAGGGGTAGTGGTAGGGGTAGTGGTAGGTGTAGGGGTAGTGGCAGGGGTAGTGGTAGTGATAGGGATAGTGGTAGGTGTAGTGGTAGTGATAGGGGTAGTGGTAGGGGTAGTGGTAGGTATAGTGGTAGGTGTAGTGGTAGGGGTAGTTGTAGTTATTTGGACTGGTATTGACCCTAACGTTGGGGCTGGTGTTGTATGAGAGCTCGCGTTAGTGTTGGGGCTGTAGTTGTGGCTGTGGCTGATGTTGTGGCTGTCGTTGATGTTGTGGCTGTAGTTGTGGCCGTGTTGGTGTTGGTGGCCATGGCCGTGGGGGTGGCGAGATTAGCAGTGACGTCACTCCACGGGGCAGAGATAAATGCCACACGCACAGACAGGCAAAGACAAAGGTCCCCCCGGGTAGCCTGCACACACTGTTGGGGCAAGTGCCGTCAGCTATGAAGGCCGGCACGGCAAACGAGGCAAAGACAAAGGTCACCCGTATAGCCTTTAACAGAACGATGGGGCGAGTTCTGTCGGTGAGGATCTCGGCAATCGAGGCCGGGTTCCAAGCGAGGCTCCACCTCTCTTGACTCCTCCCCTGAACCAGTCCACAAACACGCAGGATGATGTCTGGGCGAGGGAGAGCTTATTGATTTGTAATGAGGGTGGAAGTTGCGAAGGATTTTAATTTAAAGCCTTGGAAGGAGGCTGTGTTTTGATTGAACGTAATGAGCTTTTTTTGCGCTTTAATAATTTGGTCGAGGTCAATAGGTCATCATTGCCAAGGCCATTGATGTTATACCACACTCACCACTATTACACTCACCACACTCACTACTATTACACTCACCACCACACTCACCACTATTACACTCGCCATCACTCTCACCACACTTACCACTATTACACTCACCACACTCACCACTATTACACTCACCACCACACTCACCACTATTACACTCACCACCACACTCACCACTATTACACTCACCATCACACTCACCACACTTACCACTATTACACTCACCACACTCACCACTATTACACTCACCACCACACTCACCATCACACTCACCGCCACACTCACCACACTTGCCACTATTACACTCACCACACTTACCACTATTACACTCACCACCACACTCACCGCCACACTCACCGCCACACTCACCACTATTACACTCACCATCACACTCACCACACTTACCACTATTACACTCACCACACTTACCACTATTACACTCACCACCACACTCACCGCCACACTCACCGCCACACTCACCACACCTACCACTATTACACTCACCACACTCACCGCCACACTCACCACACTTACCACTATTACACTCACCATCACACTCACCGCCACACTCACCGCCACACTCACCATACTCACCACTATTACACTCACCACACTCACCACTATTACACTCACCACCACACTCACCGCCACACTCACCACACTCACCACCACACTCACCGCCACACTCACCGCCACACTCACCACACTCACCACTATTACACTCACCATCACACTCACCGCCACACTCACCACACTTACCACTATTACACTCACCACACTCACCACTATTACACTCACCACCACACCGCCACACTCACCGCCACACTCACCACACTCACCACTATTACACTCACCACCACACTCACCACACTTACCACTATTACACTCACCACACTCACCACTATTACACTCACCACCACACCGCCACACTCACCGCCACACTCACCACACTCACCACTATTACACTCACCGCCACACTCACCATACTCACCACTATTACACTCACCACACTCACCACTATTACACTCACCACCACACTCACCGCCACACTCACCGCCACACTCACCACACTCACCACTATTACACTCACCATCACACTCACCGCCACACTCACCACACTTACCACTATTACACTCACCACACTCACCACTATTACACTCACCACCACACCGCCACACTCACCGCCACACTCACCACACTCACCACTATTACACTCACCACCACACTCACCACACTTACCACTATTACACTCACCACACTCACCACTATTACACTCACCACCACACCGCCACACTCACCGCCACACTCACCACACTCACCACTATTACACTCACCGCCACACTCACCATACTCACCACTATTACACTCACCACACTCACCACTATTACACTCACCACCACACTCACCGCCACACTCACCACACTTGCCACTATTACACTCACCACACTCACCACTATTACACTCACCATCACACTCACCGCCACACTCACCGCCACACTCACCATACTCACCACTATTACACTCACCACACTCACCACTATTACACTCACCACCACACTCACAGCCAAACTCACCGCCACACTCACCACACTCACCACTATTACACTCACCATCACACTCACCGCCACACTCACCGCCACACTCACCGTCACACTCACCACTATTACACTCACCACACTAGCCACTATTACACTCACCACACTCACCACTATTACACTCACCATCACACTCACCGCCACACTCACCGCCACACTCACCACACTTACCACTATTACACTCACCACACTCACCACTATTACACTCACCACCACACTCACCACTATTACACTCACCACCACACTCACCGCCACACTCACCGCCACACTCACCACACTTACCACTATTACACTCACCACACTCACCACTATTACACTCACCACCACACTCACCGCCACACTCACCACCACACTCACCACTATTACACTCACCACCATACTCACCGCCACACTCACCGCCGCACTCACCACACTCACCACTATTACACTCACCACACTCACCACTATTACACTCACCACACTCACCACTATTACACTCACCACCACACGCACCGCCACACTCACCACACTCACCACCACACTCACCACCACACTAACCACCACACTCACCGCCACACTCACCACACTCACCACCACACTCACCACCACACTTACCACCGCACTCACCACACTCACCACCACACTTACCACACTCGCCACCACACTCACAACCACACTCACCACTACACTCACCACCACACTCACCATACTCACCACCACACTCACCACACTCACCACCACACTCGCCACCACACTCGCCACCACACTCACTACACTCACCACACTCGCCACCACACTTACCACCACACTTACCACCACACTCACCACACTCACCACCACACTCACCACCACACTCACCACCACACTCACGGCCAAACTCACCACCACACTCACCACCACACTCACCACACTCACCACTACACTCACCACACTCACCACCACACTCACCACCACACTCACCACCACACTCGCCACCACACTCACAACCACACTCACCACAACACTCACCACCACACTCACCATACTCACCACCACACTTACCACACTCACCACTACACTCACCACACTCACCACCACACTCACCACTACACTCACCACCACACTTACCACACTCACCACCACACTCACCACACTTACTACCACACTCACCACTACACTCACCACACTCACCACCACACTCACCACCACACTCACCACTACACTCACCACCACACTCACTATACTCACCACCACACTTACCACCACACTCACCACTACACTCACCACACTCACCACCACACTCACCACTACACTCACCACCACACTCACCATACTCACCACCACACTTACCACCACACTAACCACCACACTTACACCCACACTCACCACTACACTCACCACACTCACCACTACACTCACCACACTCACCACCACACTCACCACTACACTCACCACCACACTCACCACCACACTCACCACCACACTCGCCACCACACTCACCACTACACTCACCACCACACTCACCATACTCACCACCACACTTACCACACTCACCACTACACTCACCACATTCACCACCACACTCACCACCACACTCACCACCACACTTACCACACTCACCACTACACTCACCACTACACTTACCACTACACTCACCACACTCACCACCACACTTACCACGCTATCACAAAGACAAAGTTCCCCCTGCAAAAGCGCTGTTTGCAAGCAGCACCCATAAAGGCTGAAACAGCACACGAGGGAGTGGGTGGCCAGCACCACGCCCGACCGCCTTTGTCTCCCCAGTGACGATGTTTACTACACACCGCACCAGCTACTAATTTGAGGCTGAGTCGACCCAGGGGAGGCCCAGGACCGGTTCAGATAATCGCCACCTGGTGTCGGTCGTGAGCGGGAATCGAACTCGGGTCGGCAGGGTTCGTAGCGCAGCGTAGCGCTAACCGCTGCACCACCGCTCCCCACGTACACACACAGACACACACACAGACACACACACAGACACACACAGACACACACACAGACAAACCTCCATAACCCCCCCCACTCCGTCAACCCGCCCCCAGCCCCAACCCTTCCATTCGCCACGGGGTATTAAAGCACAGAGGACATCTCACGGCAGCGTGTGTCTGTGATATCATCATCAGCAGCAGAATCATCATCAGCAACAGCAGCAAAATCATCATCAGCAGCAGAATCATCATCATCAACAGCAGCAGAATCATCATCATACTCCACATAATCAGGATTAAGCATCTTCATCGGTTTTAATAATCGGTTATAATCATCGTAAGTCATAGCAATCAGTTACAATCATCGTCATAAGTTATACTCACCAGTTATAATGATCATCAGTTATAATCATCAGTTATAATCATCATCAGTTATAATCATCATCAGTTATAACAATCAGTTGTAATCATCAGTTATAATCATCATCAGTTATAACAATCAGTTACAATCACCATCAGCTACAATCACCATCAGCTACAATCACCACCAGCTACAATCACCATCAGCTACAATCACCGTCAGCTACAATCACCACCAGTCATAATCACCATCAGCTACAATCATCATCAGCTACAATCACCACCAGTCATAATCCCCATCAGCTACAATCCCCGTCAACTACAATCACCATCAGCTACAATCACCACCAGTCATAATCCCCATCAGCTACAATCCCCATCAACTACAATCACCGTCAGCTACAATCACCGTCAGCTACAATCACCGTCAGCTACAATCACCGTCAGCTACAATCCCCATCAGCTACAATCACCCTCAGCTACAATCACCGTCACCCCTCCTCCTCCTCCTCCTCCCACGTGCCCGATGCTCCTCTCGGTGATCGTCCTCGTGGCAGTCACGGGAGTCGTCGCCTGCCGCCGCCGCGACCTCCCGGAGCGGCAGGGAGCCGCGGGCGACGGGGACGCGTCCGGGGACAGCGAGGTGAGTGCGGCACAGCAAGTAGGTTCGGGCCCTGCCTCGTGGCGGAACTCCTGTCCAGTTGAGCTCGACAACTCTTTATTCGTGTGTTCACGTGCGGTAGTGCAGCCTAAGCACCCCGTTGAGAAGTTGACTTGGCTATGGCAAATGATAGCGCCAACGAGATGGCGCATCATCGTCATCATCATCATCGTCGTCGTCATCGTCGTCATCGTCGTCGTCGTCGCGTGGTGAGGTTGAGAAAAATCCACGCGACCACGGAGAGAGAGAGAGACACGCAAACTCAAAATATACAGCAGCGGGCGTCAGGGTCGGGATTCAACCCACGACCTCCTGTATACCAGGCGAGGTAGTTAACATCTCACCACGGAGAGAGAGAGAGACACGCAAACTCAAAATATACAGCAGCGGGCGTCAGGGTCGGGATTCAACCCACGACCTCCTGTAGACCAGGCGAGGTAGTTAACATCTCACCACAGGGAGAGAGAGACACGCAAACTCCAAATATACAGCAGCAGGCATGGCCAGGGTCGGGATTGAACCCACGACCTCCTGTATACCAGGCGAGGTAGTTAACATCTCATAGCCACCGTGGTGAGCTGCGATTTTTCGTCGCGATGTAACCGCGTCCCCCCGTGGCTCCACTGACGGATGAAGGCTCGGACCCATCATCATCCTCTCCCTCCATCCGGGTCGATAAAATTTGTACCACTGTGTGGTGAAGTCAAGTTTTATCTGTTTGTTATTTTTTTATTTGAACCAATCTACGTGACTTTACGGAAAGACCCAAGAATATAAATTCCTGCAGCCACGACAACTTTAAGTCAAGATTCAAGTTTGTTTGGTCCATTCGAGTTTTTTTTTTAGTTAGATCGCGTAACAATATATGAATATGTCATTAAACACCGACACCACAAACCGACAACAGCTAATTAATAAGGTATCTCACGTAAACAGAACTTGCCAATTCGTTACTAGTACAGCACCACCGGTTGTACGTTGGAGAATAAAATAACAACAGCAGCCACAGCAGCAAACAGTCAGAATCAAGTTCATTGCGAGTCAAATGTCGTGCTACTCAAATTGTAAACGTTGTGGATTTACTCTCCAACACAGCGGTGGGCTGAAGTAGTATACTACACCACACTGTACACTACACTACTATAAACTACACTATACACTACCCTTTACACTACACTACAATACACTACTATACAACTACACTACTAAACACTACTATACACTACACGATACACTATTCGACAATACACTATAAACTACTATACACTACACTATACACTACACTACTATATACTACACTATACACTACCCTATACACTACACTACTATACACTACACTATACACTACACTACTATACACTACTATAAACTACACTATACACTATACGACTATATACTACACTATAAACTACACTACTATACACTACACTACTATACACTACACAACTATATACTACACTATACACTACACTATACACTACACTATAAACTACACTATACACTATACGACTATACACTACATCATTAGACCTCCTTTGCCAGTACCAAAATGTAATCATAGGGTTTTTCACCTTTTGTTCTGGCGACAAAACTGAAACCTTTTTACAAGGATTCATTTCACTGCATTAACCACAATACCTGCAGTCGAAATGCAAACAAAAAACATACTCTGATAATATTTGTGGCATTGTCCTTGAAACTGATTGGTCCACACCAAGGGTCGTCTTTCTTTTGAGCCTCGACCCAATTGGTGCTCGACCAGATGACGCCAAGAGGCGTCACACAGCTCAAAGACAATGCCACTAGCAAAGTAATGAGGGCTCGGGGTGAGCATCTACATCATTACATCTCCTTTGCTGTGGACCAATCAGTTTCAAGGACAATGCATCATATTATCATAGTATGTTGTTTATTTGCATTTTGACTGCAGGTATTGTGGTTAATGCAGATATGAATCCTCGTAAAAAGGTTTCAGATATGTTGCCAGAAAAAAAGGGGAAAACCCTATTATTATATATATAAACCCTATATCCTTGGTTCTTTCGGTAAAGTCACCACGTAGAATGGAAACAATAAAATAATGAAAACATGAAACAATAAAATTCTCACGACGTTTTCGACTGCAACACAAACAATCATCATCAGGTGTGAAAAAAACACTGCAAGAAAATTTGAAAAACCCCTTTTAATATGTATACATTGACGCGATCAAACTCCAAAAACCTCGATTGTGAATAATATTGATCGCTACGAGGTGTTGTCACCCTGTTTGAATCACATTTCGTTTTGTTTTACGTGCTGTGCGGAGGCCTCTCAGGCACAAATCTGATACCCGAATCGTAGCACGAGACACATTTTACGCACGATGAGAAGGTGTTTCCACTTGGTGTCAACAGAGAAGGCGTTCTTACTGGGATGATCCCTGCTCATTTTACAAGGAGGTCTACTCTTGTTGCCACGGTAGTAGGATGTGAACTACCTCGCCTGGTCTACAGGAGGTCGTGGGTTCGATCACGACCCTGACGATGCCTGCTGCTGCTGCTGTATATTTGTAGTTTGCGTGTCTCTCTCTGCCCGTGGTGAGACGTTGACTACCTCGCCTGGTCTACAGGAGGTCGTGGGTTCGATCCCGACCCTGACCATGCCTGCTGCTGTATATTTGGAGTTTGCGTGTCTCTCTCTGCCCGTGGTTAGACGTTGACTACCTCGCCTGGTCTACAGGAGGTCGTGGGTTCAATCACGACCCTGACGCCTGCTGTATATTTGTAGTTTGCGTGTCTCTCTCTCTCTGTGGTGAGATGTTAACTACCTCGCCTGGTCTACAGGAGGTCGTGGGTGCGATCCCGACCCTGACGCCTGCTGTATATTTGTAGTTTGCGTGTCTCTCTCTCTCTCTCCGTGGTGAGATGTTAACTACCTCGCCTGGTGTACAGGAGGTCGTGGGTTCAATCACGACCCTGACGCCTGTTGTATATTTGTAGTTTGCGTGTCTCTCTCTCTCTCCGTGCTGAGACGTTGACTACCTCGCCTGATCTACAGGAGGTCGTGGGTGCGATCCCGACCCTGACGCCTGCTGTATATTTGTAGTTTGCGTGTCTCTCTCTCTCTCCGTGCTGAGACGTTGACTACCTCGCCTGGTCTACAGGAGGGTCGTGGGTGCGATCACGACCCTGACGCCTGTTGTATATTTGTAGTTTGCGTGTCTCTCTCTCTCTCCGTGCTGAGACGTTGACTACCTCGCCTGATCTACAGGAGGTCGTGGGTGCGATCCCGACCCTGACGCCTGCTGTATATTTGTAGTTTGCGTGTCTCTCTCTCTCTCCGTGCTGAGACGTTGACTACCTCGCCTGGTCTACAGGAGGTCGTGGGTGCGATCACGACCCTGACGCCTGTTGTATATTTGTAGTTTGCGTGTCTCTCTCTCTCCGTGCTGAGACGTTGACTACCTCGCCTTCCTCAACACGTGCTCCTGCTCGTGACAAGGTCACACACACTCAGAGGTCAACTCGTGTCGGGGAGGTCAGCGGGTTCAGGGTGACGTCACCCTCCCTCACCCCCCGCCCCTATCCCCCCCCCCTCCCCCTAGGATTGGGGGGGCGGGGCTATGGAGGCGGAGGTTCGCTTCTTCGCAGCCTCCACCATCGGTGACGTCATCCGCGCGCTGCGCCCCCCCGCGTGGGGTAGGGGCGGGAGGTGGCGCGCGGCGCGAGACCGGAGGGAGGGGGTGGAGGGGGGGGTGGAGGGGGGCAGCGGGGGAGGGGAGGGGGGAGACGGCCCCCTACACCCCCCGCTCCTCAACATTGACTGGGAAGGTGGGGGCCGCACCCCTCCCCTCCATCCCACTTACTCACCACACACTCACCACACACTCAGCACACACTCACCATTCACTCACCACACACTCACCACACACTCACCTAACTCACCTCACTCACCACACACTCACCACTTACTCACCACACACTCACCTCACTCACCACTCACCACACACTCACCACTTACTCACCACACACTCACCTCACTCACCACTCACCACACACTCACCTAACTCACCACTCACTCACCACACACTCACCACACACTCACCTCACTCACCACACACTCACCAAACACTCACCTCACTCACCACACACTCACCACTTACTCACCACACACTCACCACACACTCACCACACACTTACCACACTCACCACACACTCACCACACTCACCTCACACTCACCACACACTCACCACACACTCACCACTCAGTTACCACACACTCACCACACACTCACTCACCACACACTCACCTCACTCACTTAACTCACCACTCCCTCACCACTCACTCACCACACACTCACCTCACTCACCACACACTCACCTCACTCACCACACACTCACCACACTCACCACACACTCACCACACACTCACCTCACTCACCACACACTCACCTGACTCACCACTCACCACACACTCACCACTTACTCACCACACACTCACCTCACTCACCACACACTCACCTGACTCACCACTCACCACACACTCACCACTTACTCACCACACACTCACCTCACTCACCACACACTCACCACTTACTCACCACACACTCACCTCACTCACCACTCACCACACACTCACCACTTACTCACCACACACTCACCTCACTCACTACTCACCACTCACCACACACTCACCTAACTCACCACTCACTCACCATACACTCACCACACACTCACCTCACTCACCACACACTCACCACACACTCACCACACTCACCACACACTCACCTCACACTCACTCACCACAATCACCACACACTCACAACTCACTCATCTCACTCACCACTCACTCACCACACACTCACCACATACTCACCTCACTCACCACGCACTCACCACACACTCAGCACTTACTCACCACACTCACCACACACTCACCTCACTCACAACTCACCACACACTCACCTCACTAACCATGCACTCATCTCACTCACCACTCACTCACCACACATTCACCACACACTCACCTCACTCACCACACACTCACTCACCACGCACTCACCACACACTCACCACACTCACCACTCACTCACCACACACTCACCACACACTCACCTCACTCACCACACACTCACTCACCACGCACTCACCACGCACTCACCACACTCACCACACACTCACCACACACTCACCACACTCACCACACACTCACTCACCACGCACTCACCACGCACTCACCACACTCACCACACACTCACCACACTCACCACACACTCACCACGCACTCACCACTCACTCACCACACTCACACCATACTCACCACACTCACTCACCACACTCACCACACACTCACCACACTCACCACACACTCACCACACACTCACCACACTCACACCACACTCACCACACTCACCACACACTCACCACACTCTCACCTCACCACAAACACTCACCACACACTCACCACTCACTCACCTCACTCACCCCTCACTCAACACACACTCACCACTCACTCACCTCACCACAAACACTCACCGAACCCACCACACCCTCACCACACGCTCTCACAACAGCCGCCGTTCACGTCACCAAGGCGCTTGTGCCAGGCTAGGTGCACATTGAGGCCACGTGAAGTGTGGATAGCTCACATGAGGACACTGGGACAGACCCATGGCTCGGGATGAGTGGCCGATGCACCACCTGTGCCCCCTGCTGTGCCAACCTGCAGTGCTTTATCCGCCCCAGCGCCCCGCTCGTTGTTGTGAGCGTCGCTCCTCCGCCCTCCGTTGTTGCTGGAGGGCGACTTCCTCCAGCTGCCCAGTAGTCTCAAGGTGCACCTAGCCTGGCACTGTCCCCAGTAGCCTCCTCAAGGTGCACCTAGCCTGGCACTGTCCCCAGTAGCCTCCTCAAGGTGCACCTAGCCTGGCACTGTCCCCAGTAGCCTCCTCACGGTGCACCTAGCCTGGCACTGTCCCCAGTAGCCTCCTCAAGGCGCACCTAGCCTGGCACTGTCCCCAGTAGCCTCCTCAAGGTGCACCTAGCCGGGCACTGTCCCCAGTAGCCTCCTCAAGGTGCACCTAGCCTGGCACTGTCCCCAGTAGCCTCCTCAAGGCGCACCTAGCCTGGCACTGTCCCCAGTAGCCTCCTCAAGGTGCACCTAGCCTGGCACTGTCCCCAGTCGCCTCCTCAAGGTGCACCTAGCCTGGCACTGTCCCCAGTAGCCTCCTCAAGGTGCACCTAGCCTGGCACTGTCCCCAGTAGCCTACTCAAGGTGCACCTAGCCTGGCACTGTCCCCAGTAGCCTCCTCAAGGTGCACCTAGCCTGGCACTGTCCCCAGTAGCCTCCTCAAGGTGCACCTAGCCTGGCACTGTCCCCAGTAGCCTCCTCAAGGTGCACCTAGCCTGGCACTGTTCCCAGTAGCCTCCTCAAGGTGCACCTAGCCTGGCACTGTCCCCAGTCGCCTCCTGAAGGTGCACCTAGCCTGACACTGTCCCCAGTCGCCTCCTCAAGGTGCACCTAGCCTGACACTGTCCCCAGTAGCCTCCTCAAGGCGCACCTAGCCTGGCACTGTCCCCAGTAGCCTCCTCAAGGTGCACCTAGCCTGGCACTGTCCCCGGTAGCCTCCTCAAGGTGCACCTAGCCTGGCACTGTCCCCAGTAGCCTCCTCAATGTGCACCTAGCCTGGCACTGTCCCCGGTAGCCTCCTCAAGGTGCACCTAGCCTGGCACTGTCCCCAGTAGCCTCCTCAAGGTGCACCTAGCCTGGCACTGTCCCCAGTAGCCTCCTCAAGGTTCACCTAGCCTGGCACTGTCCCCAGTAGCCTCCTCAAGGCGCACCTAGCCTGGCACTGTCCCCAGTAGCCTCCTCAAGGTGCACCTAGCCTGGCACTGTCCCCAGTAGCCTCCTCAAGGTGCACCTAGCCTGGCACTGTCCCCAGTAGCCTCCTCAAGGTGCACCTAGCCTGGCACTGTCCCCAGTAGCCTCCTCAAGGTGCACCTAGCCTGGCACTGTCCCCCAGTAGCCTCCTCAAGGTGCACCTAGCCTGGCACTGTCCCCAGTAGCCTCCTCAAGGTGCACCTAGCCTGGCACTGTCCCCAGTAGCCTCCTCAAGGTGCACCTAGCCTGGCACTGTCCCCAGTAGCCTCCTCAAGGTGCACCTAGCCTGGCACTGTCCCCAGTAGCCTCCTCAAGGTGCACCTAGCCTGGCACTGTCCCCAGTAGCCTCCTCAAGGCGCACCTAGCCTGGCACTGTCCCCAGTAGCCTCCTCAAGGTGCACCTAGCCTGGCACTGTCCCCAGTAGCCTCCTCAAGGTGCACCTAGCCTGGCACTGTCCCCAGTAGCCTCCTCAAGGTGCACCTAGCCTGGCACTGTCCCCAGTAGCCTCCTCAAGGTGCACCTAGCCTGGCACTGTCCCCAGTAGCCTCCTCAAGGTGCACCTAGCCTGGCACTGTCCCCAGTAGCCTCCTCAAGGTGCACCTAGCCTGGCACTGTCCCCAGTAGCCCTCCTCAAGGTGCACCTAGCCTGGCACTGTCCCCAGTAGCCTCCTCAAGGTGCACCTAGCCTGGCACTGTCCCCAGTAGCCTCCTCAAGGTGCACCTAGCCTGGCACTGTCCCCAGTAGCCTCCTCAAGGTGCACCTAGCCTGGCACTGTCCCCAGTAGCCTCCTCAAGGTGCACCTAGCCTGGCACTGTCCCCAGTAGCCTCCTCAAAGGCGCACCTAGCCTGGCACTGTCCCCAGTAGCCTCCTCAAGGTGCACCTAGCCTGGCACTGTCCCCAGTAGCCTCCTCAAGGTGCACCTAGCCTGGCACTGTCCCCCAGTAGCCTCCTCAAGGTGCACCTAGCCTGGCACTGTCCCCAGTAGCCTCCTCAAGGTGCACCTAGCCTGGCACTGTCCCCAGTAGCCTCCTCAAGGTGCACCTAGCCTGGCACTGTCCCCAGTAGCCTCCTCAAGGTGCACCTAGCCTGGCACTGTCCCCAGTAGCCTCCGCAAGGTGCACCTAGCCTGGCACTGTCCCCAGTAGCCTCCTCAAGGCGCACCTAGCCTGGCACTGTCCCCAGTAGCCTCTTCAAGGTGCACCTAGCCTGGCACTGTCCCCAGTAGCCTCCTCAAGGTGCACCTAGCCTGGCACTGTCCCCAGTAGCCTCCTCAAGGTGCACCTAGCCTGGCACTGTCCCCAGTCGCCTCCTGAAGGTGCACCTAGCCTGGCACTGTCCCCAGTAGCCTCCTCAAGGTGCACCTAGCCTGGCACTGTCCCCAGTCGCCTCCTCAAGGTGCACCTAGCCTGGCACTGTCCCCAGTAGCCTCCTCAAGGTGCACCTAGCCTGGCACTGTCCCCAGTAGCCTCCTCAAGGTGCACCTAGCCTGGCACTGTCCCCAGTAGCCTCCTCAAGGTGCACCTAGCCTGGCACTGTCCCCAGTAGCCTCCTCAAGGTGCACCTAGCCTGGCACTGTCCCCAGTCGCCTCCTCAATGTGCACCTAGCCTGGCACTGTCCCCGGTAGCCTCCTCAAGGTGCACCTAGCCTGGCACTGTCCCCGGTAGCCTCCTCAAGGTGCACCTAGCCTGGCACTGTCCCCAGTCGCCTCCTCAAGGTGCACCTAGCCTGGCACTGTCCCCGGTAGCCTCCTCAAGGTGCACCTAGCCTGGCACTGTCCCCGGTAGCCTCCTCAAGGCGCACCTAGCCTGGCACTGTCCCCGGTAGCCTCCTCAAGGTGCACCTAGCCTGGCACTGTCCCCAGTCGCCTCCTCAAGGTGCACCTAGCCTGGCACTGTCCCCGGTAGCCTCCTCAAGGTGCACCTAGCCTGGCACTGTCCCCAGTAGCCTCCTCAAGGTGCACCTAGCCTGGCACTGTCCCCAGTAGCCTCCTCAAGGTGCACCTAGCCTGGCACTGTCCCCAGTAGCCTCCTCAAGGCGCACCTAGCCTGGCACTGTCCCCCAGTAGCCTCCTCAAGGCGCACCTAGCCTGGCACTGTCCCCAGTAGCCTCCTCAAGGCGCACCTAGCCTGGCACTGTCCCCAGTAGCCTCCTCAAGGTGCACCTAGCCTGGCACTGTCCCCAGTAGCCTCCTCAAGGTGCACCTAGCCTGGCACTGTCCCAGGGTTCCTAGCGCTGCCCGCTACCACCACCACCACCACCCCCTACACCCCCCTCCCCCCTACACCCCCCCTCCCCCCTACACCCCACCTACACCCCCCCTCCCCCCTACACCCCACCTACACCCCCCCTCCCCCCTACACCCCACCTACACCCTCCCTCCCCCCTACACCCCACCTACACCCCCCCTCCCCTACCCCCCCTCCCCCCCCCCCTCACCTACCCCCCCTCCCCTACACCCCCCTCCCCTACACCCCCCTCCCCTACCCCCCCTCCCCTACCCCCCCTCCCCTACCCCCCCTCCCCTACCCCCCTCCCCCCCCCTCACCTACCCCCCCTCCCATCTCGCCCCCGCAGCGCTCGAGCTAGAGTGGGGGCGCACGCGCTGTGCCCCCCGCGAGGCGTGCGTGGCGGTGGCGCGCGAGGCGCCCCCGGCGGGGGGGTGGCGGCGGGGGGGGGGTGGCGGCGGCGGGGGGGGCGGGGGGGGGGGCTCCCCCCACGGCGCGCTGGTGAAGCCTCCCTGCGTGGCGCTGCACCGCTGCGGTGGGGGCTGTTGCCCCTCGGAGCTGCAGAGCTGCGTCAACTCCAGCCACCAGCTCGTCAACAAGACGGTGGGGGCCGGGGGGGGGGGCTGGGGGGGGGGCTGGGGGGGGGCTGGGGGGAGGGGCTGGGGGGGGCTGGGGGGAGGGGCTGGGGGAGGGGCTGGGGGGGGGGCACGTGGGGGTCACAGGTGCCGGGCGCGGGTGTCTAATGTGGTCAGTCTATCGGGCTGTCTGCTATCGGCTGTGCCACCGCGATGTGCTGATGCAGGAGGGCTTGTTGACCTGGGACAGAGCGGACGACTCGGAGAGGACGACTCAGAGAGAGTGGACGACTCGGAGGGGGACGACTCAGAGCAGACGACTCAGAGGACGACTCGGAGGGGACGATTCGGAGAGAGTGGACTCGGAGAGAGAGAGGACTCAGAGCAGACGACTCGGAGAGGACGACTCAGAGAGGACGACTCGGAGTGGACGACTCGGAGAGGACGACTCAGAGAGGACGACTCGGAGAGGACGACTCAGAGAGGACGACTCAGAGCAGGCGACTCAGAGAGGACGACTCGGAGAGGACGACTCAGAGCGGACGACTCAGAGTGGACGACTCAGAGCGGACGACTCAGAGAGGACGACTCGGAGTGGACGACTCGGAGTGGACGACTCGGAGAGAGGTGCCAGGAGGAACCGTGGACGGGCGAGCGGGGGAGCCAGCGGCCGCAGCCGCCACGCGGCGGCGAGCGGGCGGCGCTACCAACCACTGCCCGAGCTCTGCCGTCCTCGACTCGTTAAGATGTTCCCTCACATCAACGCCGCACGTCCCAGTGCCCGCGTGCGGGATCTTTACTCCCCTGCCCCCCCCACCTCGCCCCCCCCCCACCTCGCCCCCCTCCCCCCGCAGCTCCTGCAGCTGATCCCCTCCCGCTCCCCGCCGCTGGTGGCGGTGACCGTGACGCTGGTGAACCACACGGAGTGCCGCTGCGTGGACAGAGACGACGACAACGACGACTCGCTGCTGCTGCCGCCACCATCACCACCACGGGGCGTCTCCCGTAGGGACACGGGGTGAGGACGGGGGGGGGACAAGGGGGAGAGACACGGGGTGGGGGAGACACAGGGAGGGGGGTGGCGCGGGGAGGTGGGCCACTGGAGGAGACACGGGGACACACTGGGGGAGACACGGGGAGACACTGGGGGAGACACGGAGAGACACTGGGGGAGACACGGGGAGACACTGGGGGAGACACGGGGAGACACTGGACACACTGGGGGAGACACTGGACACACTGGGGGAGACACTGGACACACTGGGGGAGACACTGGACACACTGGGGGAGACACTGGGGGAGACACGGGGAGACACTGGGGGAGACACTGGGAGACACTGGGGGAGACACTGGGGGAGACACTGGGGGAGACACTGGGGGAGACACTGGGGGAGACACTGGGGGAGACACTGGGGGAGACACGGGGAGACACTGGGGGAGACACTGGGGGAGACACTGGGGGACACACTGGGGGAGACACTGGGGGAGACACGGGGACACACACGGGGGAGACTCTGGGGGAGACACTGGGGGACACACTGGGGAAGACACTGGGGGAGACTCTGGGGGAGACTCTGGGGGACACACTGGGGGACACACTGGGGGAGACACGGGGACACACTGGGGGAGACACACTGGGGGAGACACACTGGGGGAGACACTGGGGGAGACACTGGGAGTGACACGGGGGGAGACTCTGGGGGAGACTCTGGGGGAGACACGGGGGAGCGGAGGGACACGGCAGGGGAGACACGGGGGGGAGGGACACGGGGTGGTGGTTGGGGTGAGACACGGAGACACGCGGGGCGACACTGGGGGTAGACAAGGGGGGGGGGGGGTGGGGTGGGGATCACAGCCACGACCGGTGACGACCACCCCCCTCCCCCCTAGGTCGACTCAGCCTCAAATGAGTAACCTGGTGTAGCGGCATGTAGTAGACATCACCACTGGGGAGACACAGGCGGCCGTAACTACAAAATGTTTGTATTTGGTGTTGTTTTATTGCCAGAAAGGGTAAAACCTCTTCCTACTTTCTCATACAAAAATTCTCATCACATTTAGTCTCTAATACAGGGGCGGGGGGGGGATGGGTTAGATCGCGTAAATATATCAATGTTGTGTCGTTAAACCCGCCACCACCCGACACAGCCAACTAGTAAGAGGTTGTCGCGTCAACAGAACGTGGCCAATTCGTCACTAGCACAGCACTAACCGGTTGTGTTGGAGAGTAAAGCCACAATTGACAATCCGAGTACGTTTCGCCAGTAATGTAAGTCTGTTACAGGTTTAGTCTGCCAACGGGGGGACCCTGTGTCTTCATGTACACGTGTCCATACACAAAGATCCCCCGTGTAGCCTTAACAGACTGTAGGGGCAAGTGCTGTTAGCGAGCAGCACCTGTGAAGGCCGGTACGGTACACGAGAGGGTGGGTGGCCAGCACCACGCCCGACCGCCTTTGTCTCCCCAGTGGCGATGTTTACTGCACGCCGCACCAGGCACTCATTTGAGGCTGAGTCGACCTAGGGGAGGCCCAGGACCGGTTCGGATAATCGTCACCGGTGTTGGCCGCGAGCGGGAATCGAACCCCGGGTCGCCGGCTTCGTAGCGCAGCGCAGCGCTAACCGCTGCACCACCGCTCAATATACACTACTGTACACAGACAAAGATCCCCCGTGTAGCCTCCACGGGCTGTCGGGGCAAGTGCCGAGACGTGGTCGTAGCGCGGCGCGTCGACCACTGCACCACCGCTCCACAATGACCTGGGGCTGACCCCACCCACCCACTCCCCCTCTTTCGTGACCCCGGTGACCCCGGTGACCCCAGGTGTGTCTGGAGCAACGTGACGTGCGTGAGAGGGGCCCGCTGGGACCCCCAACTCTGCCGCTGCGTTCCCACGAGACGCGGGGAGGGACAGCAGCACCATCCCGGTACTCAGCATCATCATCAGCAGCATCATCAGCAGCACCATCCCGGTACTCAACATCATCATCAGCAGCATCATCAGCAGCACCATCAGCAGCACCATCAGCAGCACCACCCTGGTACTCAACATCATCAGCAGCACCATCAGCAGCATCATCCCGGTACTCAACATCATCAGCAGCATCATCAGCAACACCATCCTTGTACTCAACATCATCACCAGCAACACCATCCCAGTACTCAACATCATCATCATCAGTAGCATCATCAGCAGCACCATCCTGGTACTCAACAACATCAGCAGCACCATCCTGGTACTCAACATCATCATCAGCAGCATCATCAGCAGCACCATCCCGGTACTCAACATCATCATCAGCAGCATCATCAGCAGCACCATCAGCAGCACCATCCTGGTACTCAACATCATCATCAGCACCATCCTGGTACTCAACATCATCATCAGCAGCACCATCCTGGTACTCAACATCATCATCAGCAGCATCATCATTACCATCATGAGCATCATTACCAACATAAACACCATCACCAACATCAACACCATCACCAGCAGTATCATTACCAACATCAACACCATCACCAACATCAGCAGTATCATTACCAACATCAACACCACCATCAGCACCATCAGCTGCATCATTATCATCATCAGCACCATCAGCAGCAGCATCATTACCATCAGCAGCAGCATCATGATCATTACCATCAGCAGCAGCATCATGACCATCACCAGCAGCAGCAGCATCATGACAATCATCACCATCATCAGAATAATTTTCATAATCATAGCATCACCATCATTATCAGCACCACCATCAGGACTGTCATCATGAGATCCATTATCCCCACCACCAGCATTATCATCTGCATCAGTAGCTTCATCAGAATCATGATCATAATCATCAGTAGCATGAGAATCACTACCATCATCATTATGAGAATCACCATGAATAGTTTCATCATCTGTTTCAGCAGCATCATCACCACCAGTATCACTCGATCATCATCATCACAACACCATCTTCATCAGAATGTTCATAATCATCATTATCAGCATCACCATCAGTACCATCATCAGATTCATCATCACCATCACCAGTAGCATCAGCATCACCACTATCTTCATCAGTAGCATGATCATCACTACCAACATCATCAGAATCACCATGAGTAGTTTCATTATCATCAGCATCATCACCACCACCATCTTCATCAGAATGTTCACAATCATCATTATCAGCATCACCATCAGTACAATAATCAGATTCACTATCATCACCAGTAGCATCAGCATTACCACTATCATAATCATCATCTGCATCATCACCATCAGTAGCTTCATCATCACCACCATCTTCATCAGTAGCATGATCATCACTCCCATCACCATTATCAGAATCACCATCACCATGAGTAGTTTTATCATCATCACCACCATCATAACACAACAACCACAGCCACCGCCTGTACCGCGTGCTGTCCGGACACGATGTCCGACGTTTCGCTCCCACACCCTTCCTCCACGATCCGACTTCTCAAGGTGACCCGATTTCCCCCAGAAGCCACTTCGGCCAACGTGGAGCAGCGGCAGCCGCAACGGCGGCGGCGGCGGCGTCTTCGTCGTCGGGATGAAGAGGACGAGGATCGTGGGGGGCCCTGCCCCCCTGGCCACGCGGCTGGCGAGGCCGCGTGCCGCCCACCGCAACAACGGGCGTCGTGCCGCTGCGCCAGGGGCCCCCCCCCCAGCTGCCCCACGTGCTTCGACAGCCGCACGTGCAGGTACCCCCCCCCCCCCCCGTACCCCCCAAACTAAACACAACAAAAAGCAGTTTTAAAGAAATGAGTTTTTTAAATTATGCACACACAGTGGCAATGTCGCGGTGATGTCACTGCCCGCCCCCCCCCCCCACTCACCTGCCCCCCCCCCCGTAGCTGCGTGCCCCCCCCGCCGTGCCGCGTGCCCCCCACCGGCACCCACTCGTGCCCCCGGCCGCTGGCGTTCAGCCGCGCGTCGTGCCGCTGCGTGCCGGCCCGGTGGCTCCACGCGGCTCGCGCCAAGCGGGGCTCGGGCCCCACGGCGGAGGGCTCCACGGCGGAGGGCCCCACGGCGGAGGGGCCCACGGCGGAGGGCTCCACGGCGGAGGGCCCCACGGCGGAGGGCCTGGCGTAAGAGGACGCGGAGCTGCGATTTCTCGACGTGGCTGAAGGCAAATAAAAAAATACAAAAATATATCCCCGACAATCGGCTTCTCACCCCTACCCCGAGTGGGCGATGTCAACAAAGATTCCCCGCGTGGTCCACACAGGCCGTGCTGATGTTTGCACACCGCACCGGGTACTCGTGTTTATGGCCGAGTCGACCTAGGAGAGGCCCGCGACCGGGTTCAGATCATCGCCGCCGATGTTGGTGGCCAGTGAGCGGGACGCGAACTCGGGGCGACGGGTTGGCAGCGTAGCGCTAACCGCTCCCCACCACTGGCGCACGCACACACACACACACGCACACACACGCACACACACGCACGCACACACACACGCACACACACACACACGCACACACACACGCACACACACACGCACACACACACGCACGCACACACGCACGCACACACACACGCACACACACACGCACGCACACACACACGCACACACACACACGCACACACACACACGCACACACGCGCGCACACACACACGCACGCACGCACACACGCACACACGCACACACACACACACGCACACACACGCACACACGCACGCACACACACACACGCGCGCGCACGCACGCACGCACGCACGTGTTATCCACTTTGCGTTTTTCACGAATAAAAACACGTGCCGTTACCAATGGCGAGTGGCTGGGTGGGTTGGTGAGTGGCTGGGTGAGTGGGTGGCTGGCTGGGTGAGTGGGTGGGTGAGTGGGTGGGTGGCTGTCTGGGTGGGTGGCTGGGTGAGTGTGTGGCTAGGCAAGTGGGTGGCTGGATGAGTGGCTGGCTGGGTGGCTGGCTGGCTAGCCGAGGGGGTGGTTAGGCGGGTGGCTGGTTAGGCGGGTGGCTGGTTAGGCGGGTGGCTAGGCGGGTGGCTAGCTAGGCGGGTGGGTGGCTAGGCGGGTGGCTGGGCTAGGTGGGTGGGTGGCTAGGCGGGTGGCTGGGTGAGTGGGTGGCTGGCTGGGTGAGTGGCTGGGTGAGTGGGTGGCTGGCTAGGTGTGTGGCTGGCTAGGCTGGTGGCTGGGTGAGTGTGTGGCTGGGTGAGTGTGTGGCTGTCTATGCGGGTGGCTGGCTAGGCGAGCGGGTGGCTAGGCGGGTGGCTGGCTAGGCGGGTGGCTGGTTAGGCGGGTGGCTGGCTAGGCGGGTGGCTGGCTGAGTGAGTGGCTGGGTGAGTGTGTGGCTGGGTGTATGTGTGGCTGGGTGAGTGTGTGGCTGGGTGTATGTGTGGCTGGGTGAGTGTGTGGCTGGGTGAGTGTGTGGCTGGGTGAGTGGGTGGCTGGCTGGCTGGCTGGGTGGCTGGGTGAGTGTGTGGCTGGCTGGGTGGCTGTCTGGCTGGGTGGCTGGGTGAGTGTGTGGCTGGCTGGGTGGCTGGCTGGCTGGCTGGGCGGGTGGCTGGCTAGGCGGGTTAGGGTGGTTCCATGTGAAGGGCCCGATGGTGCCACGTGCTCCCGCTGGTTGTGGACCCCGAGCGCACTGGCGACGCAAGGCAAGCGCCGCTGCACCACCACCAAGAGCCTCGGAGAGAGGAGGAGGGAGCGAGGGGGGAGGAGGGGGCGAGGGGGGCCGAGGGGGGTTGGGGGGGGGCGACCGATAGGAACGAATGATAGTTGGGAGCACGGCGGAGAGAGGCGAGCGGGGGACCAGAGGGGCGCGATTGGGGGGGGGGGGCGGAGGAACCAAACGAGATGCGGGTGGAGCACGGGGGGCCGCCCTGACATTTATTGGCTGCTGCACAACACCGGCTACTCCTGCTGCTGCACACTCACACACACGCACACACACTCACACACACGCCGGCTACTCCTGCTGCTGCACTCACACGCCGGCCACCGCGTACGCGCGGCAGCTGTTGGCTCTCGGCAGCAGGGACGACGGTCGGCTCCCCCACCCCCCGGCGGTGATTCCGGATGATTTACTGCCGTTGCGTGCGTCAGCCGTGTCCCGTGTCCAGTGTCCCAGGCCACGTGTCCCTCGCCACGTGTCCCGCGCCACGTGTCCCTCGCCACGTGTCCCTCGCCACGTGTCCCTCGCCACGTGTCCCTCGCCACGTGTCCCGCGCCACGTGTCCCGCGCCACGTGTCCCGCGCCACGTGTCCCGCGCCACGTGTCCCGCGCCACGTGTCCCGCGCCACGTGTCCCGCGCCACGTGTCCCGCGCCACGTGTCCCCCCCTATGTGCCCTCGCTCGGCACCCCTCCGCTCTCGTCCCTCCCCGTGCTCGGTCCTCCCGGCGTCAACCGACTCCACTCTCACCCCGCCCCCCCGCCGCCGCCGCCGCCGCCGTCTCCGGCACCCGCCGCAATGTCCCCGCCGACGCCGCCACCGCCGGCGCCGCCCCCTCCCACAACGGTGGCGACTTCCCCGGCGGCGCCATTTGGCGCCGCCGCCGCCGCCTCCCCGTGCCCGTCCGTGGCCGCGTCTGCCGCCCCGGCGTCGTCGCCGCCGCCCTCGCCCCTCACGTCGTCCGCTCCCTCCGGATCGTCCCCGGCCGCTCCGTCTCCTCCCGCGAAGTCCGCGGCGACCGCCGCCTCCGCCGCCTCCTCCGCCGCCTCCTCCGCCTCTTCCGCCTCCTCCGCCGCCTCCTCCTCCTCCCCCCCTTCGTCGACGTCCCCCTCCAGCTGCGCCACGCCGAGGCGGTAGAGGGAGTCCCGGATGAGCACCTGGCCCGGTTGGCACGCGGCGAGCAGGGCGCCGATCTGGTGGGCCACCACGTCGCGGCTCGTCAGGAAATCGCAGAGGCGGCTGAAGAGGAAGTAGTGGGGCGCCGACGAGAAGCGGGCGGGCCGCGAGCGGCGCCGGGCGCTCGCGGGGGAGGCGTCCAGGCCGGCCAGCGCGGCGTCGTACGGCTCCAGCTCCCGGCACGCCGACAGCGAGCGGTGCGGCCGATGCCCGCCGGGGTCGCCGTCGCCGCCGCCGTCGCCGTCGCCGTCGCCGGCGTCCCCGGCGGTTGTTGCGGTCGGCGGTGGGGCCTGCGCCACCCAGCGGCGAGTGGAGCGCGTAACCGGGTGCACCAGGCTGCCCTCTGGCGAGGGGTCATCTTCGGCGAAGCACTGCTCCTGGAGCTCGGGGCACGAGACCAGCTGGGGGTGGGCACACGCGGGCACAGAGAGGGTCGAGCGGTAAAGGCGCGGCCCCGGCAAGTGCCGCCCGCTGGCGGGAGGGGAGGGACCGGGCCCCCCTCGCTGGAAGGGAGCTCTCCAAGAGCCCCGTCGCCGAGGCGACTGGGGCCACCGGTTAGGCAGCAGCCAACACTCCACCGCACGAGGCCTGGCGGCGGAGACGTTTGCGCCGGTCTCGATGACGGTGGTGGCGGTGAAGATGATGGTAGTGATCATGGTGGTGATGATGAAGGTAGTGGTGGTAGTGATGGAAACGATGGTAATGACGGTGATGATGATCGTGACGATGACGGTGCCGCCTGCATAGCAGCCGGGCGGCGTAGCCAACGTCGCTATGATGACGACGATCGGCCGAGACAACAAACAACCACCACCTTCACGGACATCTCCATCGCCAACGTCACTTGCTGCACGATCATCACCTGAACATTTTTTAAAATCGAAAACTCAACTATTGTTATATTACCAGTCAAGGCCCCAATGAGCTACGTAGCTCTTTTTTAGAAGCGACCCTGGCTATCCCAAATGATAGTCCACGAAGTGGCTTATCATCGTCATCATCAAGTGGAAATACTAAATGCGAGACGTTGATTCGAAATGTGGAGGGAAAAATCCACACGACCACAGAAAGAGAGAGAGACACGCAAACTCCAAACATACAGCAGGTGTCAGGGTCGGGATCGAACCCACGACCTCCTGTAGACCAAGCGAGGTAGTTAACATCTCACCACGGAGAGAGAGACACGCAAACTCCAAACATACAGCAGGCGTCAGGGTCGGGATGGAACCCACGACCTCCTGTAGACCAGGCGAGGTAGTCAACATCTCACCACGAAGAGACAGAGACACGCAAACTCCAAACATACAGCAGCGGGCGTCAGGGTCGGAATCGAACCCACGACCTCCTGTATGCCAGGCGAGGCAGTCAACATCTCACCACCTACCCACCTGCGGCGGAGCGAAGGGGTCGCTGAAGCATCCCTGCGTGAGGCCCCAGAGCTGGGCGGCCAGGGCCGGGTAGCGCGCCTCGACGTTGAGAGCGACGTCGCGCGCCAGGTCGCTCACGTAGACGGGCGGCCAGTGGAGGCACGACACGAGCAGGTCCACGTGGTCGCGGGCGCGCTCCGCACGCACCAGGTACTTGGATGCGCTGATCACCTGGGGTCGGGCACACACGGGAAGACGCAACGCTCTGATCGAGTCTTTTTGTTACTTTCAAATTTTCCACACCGGAGGGCCGTGCCAAGGCCTGAGCCGAGCCGTCTCGGTGTCTTCTTGTGAGGCCGCGCAGCAACAAAAAATAAAAAAAAACACCCGTGCCGTGTGCTGGTCCTGGCGCTGGCTCGGCACAGATGTGCCGGTGGAAAAAAAAAAACCTGTACCGTGCTGGTCCAGGCTCGGCTCAGATGTGCCGGTGGAAAAAAAAAAACCTGTACCGTGCTGGCCCTGGCTTGGCTCGGATGTGCCAGTGGAAAGAAAAAAACCTGTACCGTACTGGCCCTGGCTTGGCTCGGATGTGCCAGTGGGAAAAAAACACCTGTACCGTACTGGCCCTGGCTTGGCTAGGATGTGCCAGTGGGAAAAAAAACACCTGTACCGTACTGGCCCTGGCTTGCTCGGGTGTGCCAGTGGAAAAAAAAACACCTGTACCGTGCTGGCCCTGGCTAGGCTCGGGTGTGCCAGTGGAAGAAAAAAAACACCTGTACCGTGCTGGCCCTGGCTAGGCTCCGATGTGCCAGTGGAAAACGGAAGGTGAAGCGGGCTAAGCAGTTCACTCAGGTCGGGACGACAGCCGCCAGTCAGACCGAGTCTGTGGGTCTCATTGCTACTGCTGGAGCTGCTGCAGGTACTGCCGGAGCCGGTGTACCTGGTGGGGACACATTTTGTAGATCTTGCCGCCCGTGTGCGATGGCCGGGCCAGCGTCTCGGAGCCGGGGGGGCGACCGCCGTCCAGAACCGAGGCGTAGAGGCACACGAGCGACACGCACAGCTCCTCCTGCTCACGGGGAGACACGCGCGGGGAGACACGCGCGGGGAGACACGCGCGGGGAGACACGCGCGGGGAGACACGCACGGGGGGACACGCACGGGGAGACACGCACGGGGAGACACGCGCGGGGAGACACGCGCGGGGAGACACGCGCGGGGAGACACGCGCGGGGAGACACGCACGGGGGACACGCGTGGGGAGACACGCGCGGGGAGACACGCACGGGGGGACACGCGCGGGGAGACACGCACGGGGAGACACGCGCGGGGAGACACGCGCGGGGAGACACGCGCGGGGAGACACGCGCGGGGAGACACGCGCGGGGAGACACGCGCGGGGAGACACGCACGGGGAGACACGCATGGGGGGACACGCACGGGGAGACATGCGCGGGGAGACACGCACGGGGGGACACGCACGGGGAGACACGCGCGGGGAGACACGCACGGGGGACACGCGCGGGGAGACACGCGGGGTGACGCGGGGTGACGCGGGGTGACGCGGGGAAGCGAGCGAGGATGCGCAGGGAGACATACGGGGGGAGATGTGGGGTGGCTTGCGGGGCCACGCACGGGTACATGCACGGGGTGTACGGTGGTAGTCGTGCGGTGGTGGTGGTAGTTGTCCGGTAGTCGTGCGGTGGTGGTGGTGGTTATGTGGTGGTGGTTATGTGGTGGTGGTGGTGGTTATGTGGTGGTGGTGGTGGTTATGTGGTGGTGGTGGTTATGCGGTGGCGCTGGTGGCGGGTACCCGCGAGAGTGTGGCGCTGCAGGGCAGGCCGCAGCGCTGGCAGGCGTCCTCCAGCCGCTCGCGGGGGCTGCTGTGGAGGGTGGCGACGTCCAGCTCCCCCGCCAGAACCAGGCGCATCAACGACTCCGCACAGCCTGGCCGCCACCCCCCCCACGCACACGAGTCAAAGGTCCCCCGCGTAGCCTCGACAGACCGTCGGGGCAAGTTGCCGTTAGCGAGCGGCAGCGCCGCCTATGAAGGCCGGCGAGGTCACGCAACGGGGCGGGGTGGCCAGCACCACGCCCGGCCGCCTTTGTCTCCCCAGTGGCGATGTTTACTGCACACTGCACCGGGTACCCATTTGAGGCCTACACACCCAGCCAGCCCCACGTTAATACAGGGACATGAATGGTGAGTGTATCAGCGAGTGAGTGAGCGAATGGTGAGCGAGCGAATGGTGAGCGAGTGGCGAGCGACTCACCGTGTTGATGGTGAGGAACCCACGCATGAATGATGAGTGGGTGGTGATTGAGTGGTGAGTGAGTGGTGAGTGAGTGGTGAGTGAGCGAGTGGCGAGTGAGTGCCACATGATTGGTGGGCGAGTGGTGAGTGAGCAGTGAGCGAGTGGTGAGCGAGTGGTGAGCGAGTGGTGAGCGAGTGGTGAGCGAGCGAGCGATGAGCGAGCGACTCACCGCTGGCGGGGCCCCGCTCCACCTTGTCCCTCTCCGTGTTGATGGTGAGCGCCCCGCGCACGAGTGGTGAGCGAGTGGTGAGCGAGTGGTGAGCGAGTGGTGAGCGAGCGAGCGAGTGGTGAGCGAGTGGTGAGCGCGTGGTGAGCGAGTGGTGAGCGAGCGAGCGAGTGGCGAGCGAGTGGTGAGCGAGTGGTGAGCGAGTGGTGAGCGAGTGAGTGGTGAGCGAGTGAGCGAGTGGCGAGCGACTCACCACTGGCGGGGCCCCGCTCCACCTTGTCCCTCTCCATGTTGATGGTGAGGGCCCCGCGCACGAGTGGTGAGCGAGTGGTGAGCGAGTGGTGAGCGAGTGAGTGGTGAGCGAGTGAGCGAGTGGCGAGCGACTCACCGCTGGCGGGGCCCCGCTCCACCTTGTCCCTCTCCGTGTTGATGGTGAGGGCCCCGCGCATGAGCGGCGGGATGAACGGCGCGACGGCCGCGGCCTCGAGCCGGGGGGCCGCGGCGCCGGGGAAGGCGGCGGCCTCCAGGGCCTCCGTCTCCATGAGCGACCAGAAGTCGTCGGCGCTCACCTCCTCGCCGCCCACCTCGTTCGCCTCACCCTCCTCGCCGGGCCACACGAGCTGACGCACACGCGCCGGTGAGGGGGAGGGTGCCGGGCGGAGTCCAGGTGGCGGCGACGGTGATGGCAATGATTACGGCGGTGGCGATGGCGATGGCGGCGGCGGCAGTGGTTGTGACGGTGGTGGTGATGAGATGATGATGGCGGCGGCGGTGGTGGTGGTTGTGATAGCAGTGGTGATGATGATGGCGGCGGTGGTGGTGGTTGTGATGGCAGTGGCGATGATGGTGGCGGTGGTGGTGGCGATGATGATGGCGGCGGTGGTGGTGGTTGTGATAGCGGTGGCGGTGATGGTGGTGGTGGTTGTGATAGCGGTGGCGATGATGATGGCGGCGGTGGTGGTGGTTGTGATAGCGGTGGCGGTGATGGTGGTGGTGGTTGTGATAGCGGTGGCGATGATGATGGCGGCGGTGGTGGTGGTTGTGATGGCAGTGGCGATGATGATGGCGGCGGTGGTGGTGGTTGTGATAGCGGGGGCGATGGTGGTGGCAGTGGTGGTGGTTGTGATAGCGGGGGCGATGGTGGTGGCAGTGGTGGTGGTTGTGATAGCGGGGGCGATGGTGGTGCTGGTGGTGGTGGTTGTGATAGCGGTGGCGATGATGGTGGCAGTGGTGGTGGTTGTGATAGCGGTGGCGATGATGGTGGTGGTGGTGGTGGTTGTGATAGCGGTGGCGATGATGGTGGTGGTGGTGGTTGTGATAGCGGTGGTGATGATGGTGGCAGTGGTGGTGGTTGTGATAGCGGTGGCGATGGTGGTGGCGGTGGTGGTGGTTGTGATAGCCGTGGCGATGATGGTGGTGGTTGTGATGGTGGTGGTGATGAGATGATGATGGTGGTGGTGGTGGTTGTGATAGCGGTGGCAACGATGATGCCACCAGCACCTTCTTTGCCACCGCATCCACCACCACCAGCTCTGACATCGGCCATTATAACCACCACCATCACCATCATCAATACCCCCTACTGCTGCTGGTCTTCCCCCCTGCCCCCCCGCCCCCCCCCGCCCCCCCCGCCCCCCCACCTCCAGGTCGTCGAGGTCCAGGAGGCCGTGGGCCCCACGCTGCGCCAGCTCGAGACGCGGGGCGACCCCGCACACGCCACAAATCATGTCGTTGTAGTCGCGCGCCGTGAGGCTCTCGAAGGCCCAGTAGCCGGCGGCCAGCAGCTCGCTCAGCGCGGCGGGGGGCGGCCGCTCGGCCCCCGGGGGCCCCCCGCGACCGAACCCGCCGCCTAGGGGGGGGGGGGGGGGGGGGGGGGGGGGGGGGGGTGCACGGGGGGAGACGCGCGAAGAGATGCACGGACGCACAGGAAGCCAGGGGTAGGGAGAGGCCGGGACGGGGGGGACAGTGGGACACGGAGACAGTGGGACACGGGGACAGTGGGACACGGGGACACGGGGACAGTGGGACACGGGGACAGTGGGACACGGGGACAGTGGGACACGGGGACACGGGGACAGTGGGACACGGGGACAGTGGGACACGGGGACAGTGGGACACGGGGACACGGGGACAGTGGGACACGGGGACAGTGGGACACGGGGACAGTGGGACACGGGGACACGGGGACAGTGGGACACGGGGACAGTGGGACACGGGGACAGTGGGACACGGGGACAGTGGGACAGTGGGACAGTGGGACACGGGGACACGGAGACAGTGGGACACGGGGACACGGGGACACGGGGACAGTGGGACAGTGGGACACGGGGACAGTGGGGACACGGGGACAGTGGCACAGTGGGACACGGAGACAGTGGGACAGTGGGACACGGGGACACGGGGACACGGAGACAGTGGGACAGTGGGACAGTGGGACACGGGGACAGTGGGACAGTGGGACACGGGGACAGTGGGACACGGGGACAGTGGGACAGTGGGACACGGGGACAGTGGGACACGGGGACAGTGGGACAGTGGGACACGGGGACACGGAGACAGTGGGACAGTGGGACAGTGGGACAGTGGGACACGGAGACACGGAGACAGTGGGACAGTGGGACAGTGGGACACGGGGACAGTGGGACACGGGGACAGTGGGGACAGTGGGACACGGAGACAGTGGGACACGGGGACAGTGGGACACGGGGACAGTGGGACACGGAGACAGTGGGACAGTGGGACACGGGGACAGTGGGACACGGGGACAGTGGGACACGGGGACAGTGGGACACGGGGACACGGAGACAGTGGGACACGGAGACAGTGGGACACGGGGACACGGAGACAGTGGGACAGTGGGACACGGGGACAGTGGGACACGGGGACAGTGGGACACGGAGACAGTGGGACAGTGGGACAGTGGGACACGGGGACACGGGGACAGTGGGACAGTGGGACACGGAGACAGTGGGACAGTGGGACAGTGGGACACGGGGACACGGGGACACGGAGACAGTGGGACAGTGGGACAGTGGGACACGGGGACAGTGGGACAGTGGGACACGGGGACAGTGGGACACGGGGACAGTGGGACACGGGGACAGTGGGACACGGGGACAGTGGGACAGTGGGACACGGGGACACGGAGACAGTGGGACAGTGGGACAGTGGGACAGTGGGACACGGAGACACGGTGACAGTGGGACAGTGGGACAGTGGGACACGGGGACAGTGGGACACGGGGACAGTGGGACACGGGGACAGTGGGGACAGTGGGACACGGAGACAGTGGGACACGGGGACAGTGGGACACGGGGACAGTGGGACACGGAGACAGTGGGACAGTGGGACACGGGGACAGTGGGACACGGGGACAGTGGGACACGGGGACAGTGGGACACGGGGACACGGAGACAGTGGGACACGGAGACAGTGGGACACGGGGACACGGAGACAGTGGGACAGTGGGACACGGGGACAGTGGGACACGGGGACAGTGGGACACGGAGACAGTGGGACAGTGGGACAGTGGGACACGGGGACACGGAGACAGTGGGACACGGGGACAGTGGGACACGGGGACAGTGGGACAGTGGGACACGGGGACAGTGGGGACACGGGGACAGTGGGACAGTGGGACACGGAGACAGTGGGACAGTGGGACACGGGGACACGGGGACACGGAGACAGTGGGACAGTGGGACAGTGGGACACGGGGACAGTGGGACAGTGGGACACGGGGACAGTGGGACACGGGGACAGTGGGACAGTGGGACACGGGGACAGTGGGACACGGGGACAGTGGGACACGGGGACAGTGGGACACGGGGACAGTGGGACACGGGGACAGTGGGACACGGGGACAGTGGGACACGGGGACAGTGGGACACGGGGACAGTGGGACACGGAGACAGTGGGACAGTGGGACAGTGGGACACGGGGACACGGAGACAGTGGGACACGGGGACACGGGGACACGGGGACAGTGGGACAGTGGGACACGGGGACAGTGGGGACACGGGGACAGTGGCACAGTGGGACACGGAGACAGTGGGACAGTGGGACACGGGGACACGGGGACACGGAGACAGTGGGACAGTGGGACAGTGGGACACGGGGACAGTGGGACAGTGGGACACGGGGACAGTGGGACACGGGGACAGTGGGACAGTGGGACACGGGGACACGGAGACAGTGGGACAGTGGGACAGTGGGACAGTGGGACACGGAGACACGGAGACAGTGGGACAGTGGGACAGTGGGACACGGGGACAGTGGGACACGGGGACAGTGGGGACAGTGGGACACGGAGACAGTGGGACACGGGGACAGTGGGACACGGGGACAGTGGGACACGGAGACAGTGGGACAGTGGGACACGTGGACAGTGGGACACGGGGACAGTGGGACACGGGGACAGTGGGACACGGGGACACGGAGACAGTGGGACATGGAGACAGTGGGACACGGGGACACGGAGACAGTGGGACAGTGGGACACGGGGACAGTGGGACACGGGGACAGTGGGACACGGAGACAGTGGGACAGTGGGACAGTGGGACACGGGGACACGGAGACAGTGGGACACGGGGACAGTGGGACACCGGGACAGTGGGACAGTGGGACACGGGGACAGTGGGGACACGGGGACAGTGGGACAGTGGGACACGGAGACAGTGGGACAGTGGGACAGTGGGACACGGGGACACGGAGACAGTGGGACAGTGGGACAGTGGGACAGTGGGACACGGGGACAGTGGGACAGTGGGACACGGGGACAGTGGGACACGGGGACAGTGGGACACGGGGACAGTGGGACACGGGGACAGTGGGACAGTGGGACACGGGGACACGGAGACAGTGGGACAGTGGGACAGTGGGACAGTGGGACACGGTGACACGGAGACAGTGGGACAGTGGGACAGTGGGACACGGGGACAGTGGGACACGGGGACAGTGGGGACAGTGGGACACGGAGACAGTGGGACACGGGGACAGTGGGACACGGGGACAGTGGGACACGGAGACAGTGGGACAGTGGGACACGGGGACAGTGGGACACGGGGACAGTGGGACACGGGGACAGTGGGACACGGGGACACGGAGACAGTGGGACACGGAGACAGTGGGACACGGGGACACGGAGACAGTGGGACAGTGGGACACGGGGACAGTGGGACACGGGGACAGTGGGACACGGAGACAGTGGGACACGGAGACAGTGGGACAGTGGGACAGTGGGACACGGGGACACGGAGACAGTGGGACACGGGGACAGTGGGACACGGGGACAGTGGGACAGTGGGACACGGGGACAGTGGGGACACGGGGACAGTGGGACAGTGGGACACGGAGACAGTGGGACAGTGGGACACGGGGACACGGGGACACGGAGACAGTGGGACAGTGGGACAGTGGGACACGGGGACAGTGGGACAGTGGGACACGGGGACAGTGGGACACGGGGACAGTGGGACAGTGGGACACGGGGACAGTGGGACACGGGGACAGTGGGACAGTGGGACACGGGGACACGGAGACAGTGGGACAGTGGGACAGTGGGACAGTGGGACACGGAGACACGGAGACAGTGGGACAGTGGGACAGTGGGACACGGGGACAGTGGGACACGGGGACAGTGGGGACAGTGGGACACGGAGACAGTGGGACACGGGGACAGTGGGACACGGGGACAGTGGGACACGGAGACAGTGGGACAGTGGGACACAGGGACAGTGGGACACGGGGACAGTGGGACAGTGGGACACGGGGACAGTGGGACACGGGGACAGTGGGACACGGGGACAGTGGGACAGTGGGACACGGAGACAGTGGGACAGAGAGACACTGAGACACAGAGACAGTGGGACAGTGGGACACAGAGACACAGAGACACTGAGACACAGAGACTGTGGGACACAGAGACTGTGGGACACAGAGACGATGGGGACAGTGGGACACAGAGACACTGAGACACAGAGACAGTGGGACAGTGGGACACAGAGACGCTGGGGCACAGAGACACAGAGACATGGAGACACACTGGGACACGGAGACACACGGTGACACACGGAGGAGACACGCTGCAGACACGCGGCATAGACACACGGAGGAGACACACGGAGGGGACACACGGAGGGGACACACGGAGACACACTGAGATGCGGTGTACCGGCGGCGTGCACGATCTCCCGGGCTGTGTCGCTGGGGTTGTCTCCGTCACGCACACGCTGACGTATGTGCAGCAAGAGGTCAAGGGTCACGAGCAGCCGGTTGCCCACGTTAAACAGCCCTGCAGGACATCACCGACATCACCACCATCGCCATCACCGACATCAACATCACCGACATCATGAACATCACCATCATCATCATCGACATCATCAACTACCTAAAACACGGTAGGACCAACACCTCGGCCGTGGCAGATGACCTGTTATAATTCAGTAGGCTCACATGACATTGACTTCTCCAAGACAGAGGTTCTTTGCAAGCCATCTGGCTACCATGAGAGATTCGTTCATGAGGCTATCCACATATACAAACACAGAGACAATTTCAACCGAGAAGATGGACTCTGGCTTAGCAATCATTGGAAGGATTTGATAAACCATTTCGGGTCTTAATTGTTCACGCTTACGGTGGCTTTCAGACCGCATCCATTATTTTAGTCTCCCCCCTCCTCTTTTCCGAACATAGATGGACTCGTCCATCTGAATAACTGCCAAATCGCTCTCCGTGGTGCTAACGTTAAAAAAACGCGATTTTTTTCAAATTTTCTTGCTGTGGTTTTCACGCCTGATGGTGATTGCTTGCTTGTGTTGCAGTCGAAACGTCGTGAGAATATTGTTTAATATTTGTATTATTTTATTGTTTCCCTTCTACGTGACTTTACCGAAAGAACCAAGAATATATATCATCAACTACGTAACGGACTTCCCCACCATCAGTATGTGAGTGAGCGGGTGAGTGAGCGTGTGTTAGAATGTTTGAGTAAGCGAGTGAGTGAGTGAGCGAGCGTGTGGATGACCGGGTGAGTGGGTCGGTGAGTGAGCAAGTGAGCAGGTGGGTGAGTGAGCGGGTGGGTAAATGGGTGAGTGAGCGGGTGGGTGAGCGAGCGGATGGGTAAGTGGTTGAGTGAGCGGGTGGGCGAGCGAGTGAGTGAGCGAGTGAGCAAGCGGGTGAGCGAGCGGGTGGGTGAGCGAGCGGGTGGGTGAGCGAGCGAGTGGGTGAGCGTGCGGGTGGGTAAGTGGGTGAGCGGGTGGGTGAGTGAGCGGGTGGGTAATTGGGTGAGCGAGCGGGTGGGTGAGCGAGCGGGTGAGTGAGTGAGCGGGTGGGTAAGTGGGTGAGTGCGTGGGTGAGCGAGCGGGTGGGTGAGTGAGCGGGTGGGTAAGTGGGTGAGTGAGTGGGTGAGTGAGTGGGTGAGCGAGCGGGTGGGTGAGTGAGCGAGTGGGTGAGTGAGTGGGTGGGTGAGTGAGTGGGTGGGTAAGTGGGTGAGTGAGTGGGTGAGCGAGCGAGTGAGTGAGTGGGTGAGCGAGCGGGTGGGTGAGTGAGCGGGTGAGTGAGTGGGTGAGTGAGTGGGTGAGCGAGCGGGTGGGTGAGTGAGTGGGTGAGCGAGCGGGTGGGTGAGTGAGCGGGTGTGCATGGGTGAGCGACCGCCACGATGTTGGTTGGGGGGGGGTGGGGGGGGTGGTGATCGCTCCTCACCAGAGTTGATGTCACAGAAGCCGTGCAGAGCGAGGCAAGAAGGCTCGAGACACATCTTCACCACGGCGGACACACGCAGGAGGTGGCAGGACGAAAGCAGCCAGCAATCCTCGTCCAGACCCAGCATGGACCTGGGGACACGCGGAGACACGCGGAGACACGCGGAGACACGCGGAGACACGCGGAGACACACGGGGGGGGACGAGCCGGGGGCTACACGGGGACACTGGAGACACTCCCCTCACACTCCCCCCCCCCAAGCCACTCACCCCCCCAACCCCCCCACTCCCCCCACTCCCGTTCCACTCCCCTCGCCCCCCACCCACTCCCCCCACCCACTCCCCCACCCACTCCCCCCACCCACTCCCCCCACCCACTCCCCCCACCCACTCTCCCCACCCACTCTCCCCACCCACTCTCCCCACCCACTCTCCCCACCCACTCTCCCCACCCACTCCCCCCACTCCCCTCACCCCCCACCCACTCCCCCCACTCCCCCCACCCACTCCCCTCACCCCCCACCCATTCCCCCCCCCACTCCCCCCACCCCCCACTCCCCCCACCCACTCCCCCCACCCACTCCCTCCCCCACTCCCCCCCACCCACTCCCCCCACCCCCCACTCCCCCCCCCCACTCCCCCCACCTGTCCACGCTGCTGAGCCAGGTGCCACAAAGCTGGCACAGGTGAGCGGAGGGGCCGTAGCCGAGGGCCCAGCCAGGACCCTCCCCCCCGGCACGGTGGAGAACCAGGCCCCCCCCCCTCCTCCTCCAGCAGCACCACCTCCTCCACCTCCTCCTCCTCCACCTCCTCCCCCCCCACCTCCTCCTCCTCACCCGCCTCTTTCCCCTCCTCCACCGTGCACGAGGAGGCCTCGGCCCGGGAGGTCGCTGCGTCTCTGGGACACGGGGAGACACGGGGGAGACACGGGGGAGACACGGGGGAGACACGGGGGAGACACGGGGGAGACACGGGGGAGACACGGGGGAGACACGGGGGAGACACGGGGGAGACACGGGTGAGACACGGGGGAGACACGGGGAGACACGGGGGAGACACGGGGGGAGACACGGGGGAGACACGGGGGGAGACACGGGGGGAGACACGGGGGAGACACGGGGGAGACACGGGGGAGACACGGGGGAGACACGGGGGAGACACGGGGGAGACACGGGGGAGACACGGGGAGACACGGGGGAGACACGGGGGGAGACACGGGGGAGACACGGGGGGAGACACGGGGGGAGACACGGGGGAGACACGGGGGAGACACGGGGGAGACACGGGGGAGACACGGGGGAGACACGGGGGAGACACGGGGGAGACACGGGTGAGACACGGGGGAGACACGGGGGAGACACGGGGGAGACACGGGGGAGACACGGGGGAGACACGGGGGAGACACGGGGGAGACACGGGTGAGACACGGGGGAGACACGGGGGAGACACGGGGGAGACACGGGGGAGACACGGGGGAGACACAGGGGAGACACAGGGGAGACACGGGGGAGACACGGGAGAGACACAGGTGAGGCACGGGGGAGACACAGGTGAGACACGGGGGAGACACAGGGGAGCCACGGGGGAGACACGGGGGAGACACGGGAGAGACACGGGTGAGACACGGGGGAGACACGGGTGAGACACGGGGGAGACACGGGGGAGACACGGGGGAGACACGGGGGAGACACGGGGGAGACACGGGGGAGACACGGGAGAGACACGGGGGAGACACAGGTGGTACACAGGTGAGACACGGGGGAGACACGGGGGAGACACAGGGGAGACACGGGGGAGACACGGGTGAGACACGGGGGAGACACGGGGGAGACACGGGGGAGACACGGGGGAGACACGGGGGAGACACGGGAGAGACACGGGGGAGACACGGGGGAGACACGGGGGAGACACGGGGGAGACACGGGGGAGACACGGGTGAGACACGGGGGAGACACGGGGGAGACACGGGGGAGACACGGGGGAGACACGGGGGAGACACGGGAGAGACACGGGGGAGACACGGGGGAGACACGGGGGGAGACACGGGAGAGACACGGGGGAGACACGGGGGAGACACGGGGGAGACACGGGGGAGACACGGGGGGAGACACGGGAGAGACACGGGGGAGACACGGGGGAGACACGGGGGAGACACGGGAGAGACACGGGGGAGACACGGGGGAGACACGGGGGGAGACACGGGAGAGACACGGGGGAGACACGGGGGAGACACGGGGGAGACACGGGGGAGACACGGGGGAGACACGGGTGAGACACGGGGGAGACACGGGGGAGACACGGGGGAGACACGGGGGGAGACACGGGGGAGACACGGGGAGACACGGGGGAGACACGGGGGGAGACACGGGGGAGACACGGGGGAGACACGGGGAGACACGGGGGAGACACGGGGAGACATGTGTGAAGAGACACGGAGCGATGGGGAGACACGGAGTGATAAGGAGACACGGGGAGACACGGGGAGACATGGGGAGACGTGTGTGAAGAGACACGGAAAGACACGGGGGAGACATGGAGTGATAGGGAGACACGGGGAGACACGGGGGAGACACGGGGAGACACGGGGAGACACGGGGGAGACATGGAGTGATAGGGAGACACGGGGAGACGTGTGTGAAGAGACACGTAGCGATGGGGAGACACGGGGGAGACACGGGGGAGACGTGTGTGAAGAGACACGGAGCGATGGGAAGACACGGGGGAGACACGGAGAGACGTGCTTGAAGAGACACAGCGATGGGGAGACACGGGGGAGACACGGGGAGACACGGAGTGATAGGGAGACACGGAGAGACACGGGGGAGACACGGCGGAGACGTGTGTGAAGAGACACGGAGTGATGGGGAGACACGGGACAGAGACGTGTGTGAAGAGACACGGAGTGATAAGGAGACATGGGGGAGACGTGTGTGAAGAGACACGGAGTGATAGGGAGACACGGGGGAGACACGGGGGAGACACGGAGTGATAGGGAGACACGGAGTGATAGGGAGACACGGGGGAGACACGGGGGAGACACGGGGGAGACGTGTGTGTGAAGAGACACGGAGTGATAGGGAGACACGGGGGAGACCCGGGGGAGACACGGGGGAGACGTGTGTGAAGAGACATGGAGTGATAGGGAGACACGGGGGAGACGTGTGTGTGAAGAGACACGTAGTGATAAGGAGACATGGGGGAGACACGGGGGAGACACGGGGGAGACGTGTGTGTGAAGAGACACGTAGTGATAAGGAGACATGGGGGAGACACGGGGGAGACACGGGGGAGACGTGTGTGTGAAGAGACACGTAGCGATGGGGAGACAGGGGGGAGCCTGTGTGTGAAGAGACAGAGCAAAGCGGCGAGACTGGGGGACACGGGGGAGACACATGGAGACACGGCGGAAGAGACAGAGTGAAGAGGAGACGCCTGGGGGACACGGGGAGACACGGGCGGACCACACGGAGACACCGGTCACCTGAGCGCCACGCGTGCCAGAGCGGGGGCCAGCTCCGCCTCGGATTCGGGAATGTGCAGCGAGCGGCGCAGCAGAGCGACGGTGCTCCGCCGCTGCACCACGCGCTGCTGTGCCGTGAGGGGGCGGCCGGGGTCGGCCAGAGGTCGCGCGCCGGGCCCAGCCGCCGCCTCCCCCGCTTCCGGCGCCCCCTCCTCCCCCGCCCCCTCCGCGGTCATCATCATCGTCACGGCGACCGCGTCCCCGCGGTCCTCCTCGTCGCCCGCGGGCTCGGCGTCGTCGGCCAGGGCCGCCTCGTCGGCGCGGGCCACGGCCTCGAGCACCTCGTCGTAGCAGGGCTGGGCCTGGCGAGCAGCGAGGCGGCATCGCGGATGAAGTCGCCCGTGGTCGTCGGTACTCGTCACGGAACCTCGTCACGGTCGTCACGGAACCTCGTCACGGAACCTCGTCACGGAACCTCGTCACGGCCGTCGTCGTCGTCGTCACAACCATCGTCATTCATCACTGATCCCCATCACAGCCATTGCTTTCACTCATCATCACAGTCTTCATCATCATCATCATCATCACAGTGTTCAACATCATCACCATCACAGTCTTCATCATCATCACAGTGTTCATCATCATCATCACAGTCCTCATCATCATCATCATCACAGTCTTCATCATCATCATCATCACAGTCTTCATCATCATCATCATCACAGTCTTCATCATCATCAGTCTTCATCATCATCATCAGTCTTCATCATCATCATCAGTCTTCATCATCATCATCATCACAGTCTTCATCATCATCATCATAGTCTTCATCATCATCACAGTCTTCATCATCATCATCACAGTCTTCATCATCATCATCACAGTCTTCATCATCATCATCACCATCACAGTCTTCATCATCATCACAGTCTTCATCATCATCATCACAGTCTTCATCATCATCATCATCACAGTCTTCATCATCATCACAGTCTTCATCATCATCATCATCATCAGTCTTCATCATCATCATCACAGTCTTCATCATCATCACAGTCTTCATCATCATCATCACAGTCTTCATCATCATCATCACAGTCTTCATCATCATCATCACAGTCTTCATCATCATCATCATCACAGTCTTCATCATCATCATCAGTCTTCATCATCATCATCATCACAGTCTTCATCATCATCACAGTCTTAATCATCATCATCATCACAGTCTTCATCATCATCATCACAGTCTTCATCATCATCATCATCACAGTCTTCATCATCATCATCACAGTCATCATCATCATCACCACGCATCATCAATCCTCATCACAGCCATCGTCATTCATCACCAATTCTCATCACAGCCATTGTTCACTCATCAAAGTCTTCATCATCATCATCATAGTCTTCATCATCATCACAGTCTTCATCATCATCATCACAGTCTTCATCATCATCATCATCACAGTCTTCATCATCATCACCATCACAGTCTTCATCATCATCATCAAAGTCTTCATCATCATCATCACAGTCTTCATCATCATCATCAGTCTTCATCATCATCATCAGTCTTCATCATCATCATCAGTCTTCATAATCATCATCATCATCACAGTCATCATCATCATCATAGTCTTCATCATCATCACAGTCTTCATCATCATCATCATCACAGTCTTCATCATCATCATCACAGTCTTCATCATCATCATCATCACAGTCTTCATCATCATCATCATCACAGTCTTCATCATCATCATCACAGTCTTCATCATCATCATCACAGTCTTCATCATCATCATCAGTCTTCATCATCATCATCACAGTCTTCATCATCATCATCACAGTCTTCATCATCATCATCATCATCACAGTCTTCATCATCATCATCATCACAGTCTTCATCATCATCATCATCACAGTCTTCATCATCATCATCATCATCACAGTCTTCATCATCATCAGTCTTCATCATCATCATCATCACAGTCTTCATCATCATCACAGTCTTAATCATCATCATCATCATCACAGTCTTCATCATCATCATCACAGTCTTCATCATCATCATCACAGTCTTCATCATCATCATCATCACAGTCTTCATCATCATCATCACCACGCATCATCAATCCTCATCACAGCCATCGTCATTCATCACCAATCCTCATCACAGCCATTGTTCACTCATCACAGTCTTCATCATCATCATCATAGTCTTCATCATCATCACAGTCTCCATCATCATCATCACAGTCTTCATCATCATCATCATCACAGTATTCATCATCATCACCATCACAGTCTTCATCACCATGCATCATCAATCCTCATCACAGCCATCGTCATTCATCACCGATCCTCATCACTCACCACAGCCACCGGACAAAAACCCTGCGAGGCTACGTGCGTGCGGTTGCCTGCGAGTGGCTGCGAGCGGCTGCCCCTGCAAGCGGCTGCCCCTGTAAGCGGCTACCCCTGCAAGCGGCTGCCCCTGTAAGCGGCTACCCCTGCAAGCGGCTACCCCTGCAAGCGGCTGCCCCTGCAAGCGGCTGCCCCTGCGTGCGGCCACGTGTGATTTACCTGCGAGCGGAGGGCCCTTCGAGACTGCGAGCGCAGGGCGGCACCGCACTTGGGGCAGGCGAGAGGCTTGTGCCGGTTCATGTAGACAAAACCGCAGCCCGGGCTCTTGCAGTGGCCCTTGCCCCGTGACGTGGCCAGGCCCAGCTCCTGACAGGAGCGGCGCACGGGGACAGCCGCGGGCACGCGGGGGGACACGAGTACGTGGTGTCAAGCGCTGGAGTACGCGGTTACATACGTACAGAGCACCTGATCGCACGAGATTGATCGAGCTTGTGCACCGTGTGCGCTTACTCCACTGACGTGGTTGGTGGGTGCGGTTAACGGGTGGGGGGTTGGGAGAGAAGGAGAATGAGCGGCGGTGGTGGCTGTTGTGGCGATGGCGGTGGTGGCGGTGGTGGCGATGGCGGTGGTGGCAGTGGTGGCGGCGATGGCGGGGAGGAGTGTTACCCAGTGTGGGTGGACTCACAAAGGGGTGATGCAAGCGATGGTGCGCTTGGACGAGGGTGCCAAAGTTGCCCTCCTCCACCTGCGCGCCCTCCCCACCAGTCTGCACCAACAAAGACGAAGACAAAGATCCCCCGTGTAGCCTTAATAGACTGTCGGGGCAAGTGCTGTTAGCGAACAGTGCCTACGAAGGCCGGCGCGGCGCACGAGGGGGTGGGTGGCCAGCAGCACGCCCGGCCTCCCCAGTGGCGATGTTGAACCCAGGTACTCATTTGAGGCTGAGTCGACCTAAGGGAGGCCCAGGACCGGTTCAGATAATCGTCACCGGTGTTGGCCGTGAGGGGGAATCGAACAGTGAGCAGATCAGCTCCACGGTAGGTCCTGGTGTCAAGGACATGGGCTCGCATCCGCTGTTCCATCACTATGTAGTCCAGCAGATGTTCTTGCTTGGACCCGACATGCATCCATGATGTTGTGTGGATGCACCGATGCCGGAACGTGTTGGTAATTACAAGCCCATGGGCTTCCCACCGTTGTTATTGAGCTGATCTGGCCATCACTCCAAATCAGGTGCCAGCACCATGATCAACTCGGTCATTGAAGTCACCCAACAAGATGACTCTATCCCAAGGGGCCACTTTAGCCAGCACCTGTGACAGGTGGTCATAGAAGGCATCCGACTCATCGGCCTTGCCTGCATCCCTCCACGGATGTTCGTCTTCGGTGGGGGCATAAGTAACCACGACCACCACTCCTCGCCTCCGGTTGATGGGAAGGCGAGCCCAAAGTAGCCTGTGGCTTACAGCTTCCCATAACTCACCGCCATGCTCCCACGCCCCCTTCATTCTTTTGTTCAGAAGAATAGCCACTCTCTATTATTTAGCAGTCTCCTGCCCCGAGTAGAGGAATGTCCACCCCTCATCGTGGCAGGAGCCAGAGTCAGTCCTCCGTACCTTCTGAATACCAGAGAGATCCAGGCGGTACCGGTCCAGCTCCCAACAGAGGAGTGGCAGCCTCTACTCCGCAGTGAGCATTCGAACATTCCACGTGGCCAGCCGAAGTGGCTTTTTGTTGTTTCTGGAAGAGCCCCGAGGGTAATGATTCAATCCCCCTGGCTCCGTCATAGACGCCTGTCCACCTGGGGCCTCCGGCACAAGCTTAATACGTTTTTTGCATCGTAGTTTAGTGATAGTTACTTGAAGGTGGAGGGGTTACCGGCCCCTCGTACCAGTCCAGAGCCCCATTTGGCCGCTGTGGTGCCATTACGGCACTACCCACCACAGCGTTGGCGTCCGGCACCACGAGGAGTTAGGGGGTTATTTTGCCGGACCACAAGCGCACACACGCGCGCACACACGCACACACACGCACACACACGCACACGCACGCACACACACACACACACGCACACACACGCGCACACACGCACACACACACACACACACGCACACACACGCGCGCACACGCACACACACGCACACACACGCACACACACACACACACGCACACACACACGCACACACACGCACACACACACGCACACACACGCACACACACACGCGGACGCAAACCACAAGTGCGTGCGTCGCCCCCCCCCTTCTCTCACCCCCGCCTGCCCCAGCTGCTTCAGGGTGCTGGCTTTGAGGCCCGCTTGTGGCGGGGCCGGCTGCACCGCCAACGCAGCGGCGATCTGCTGCTGCTGCTGCTGCTGCTGGGGCAGGGAGACCAGGGTGGCCGCGAGGGGGGCCGAGCCCCCCGCCGTGGGGGGCGTCTCTCCCGGGCGGCCCCCGCCGCCCCCACCCCCGCCGCCCGCCACCAGAACCCCCCCCTCTGCCGAGCAGCGGGGGCCGGGAACGGCGATGAACTGGACGAAGGCGACTCCGGCGGCGACTCCGGCGGCGGCGGCGGCGGCGGCGGGCGGGGCGGAGGAAGTGGCGGCGGGACCTGCGGGGGGGAGGGGGAGGGGCATCGCGAGCGTGACGCAGCCGCCGGGAGGCTGCGATCGACGGCGCGGGCTCACGGCACCGGCAGCTGCACCGCCCGTCCACCCGTCCACCCGTCCACCCGCAAACTTGCTCCGTCCACGTGCGAACGATGGGGAGCGTGGCTAGATCGTCCCCAACACTCCCCACTACCCCACCCACCACCCCACCCACCACCCTCACCACCCTCACCACCACCCCACCCACCACCCCACCCACCACCCCACCCACCACCCCACCCACCACCCCACCCACCACCCTCACCACCACCCCACCCACCAAGCCCCACCACCCCACCACACTCGCACATCAGGATCGTAACAACCAATCGCGGTTGCACAACGTGGCTAAGGTCCGGAGAGCAGCGTCCATCGCGTGGGACTCGGAGCAGCAGCAGCAGCAGCAGCCGGCCGGTTGCACGAGTTGTTCGGCTGCTGCAGGGAGGGCCACGTTTCGGGCGACTCGGTTGAATGCAACTGAGTTGCTTACACGTTGCATGCAACCGAGCTGCTCGTACGTTGCATGCCACCGAGTTGGCTGCATGCAACCGAGTACAAGCAATTGAACCGAGCTGCATGCAACGGAACTACGTGCGTGTCCGCGTGCGGGGGCTGCCGGTAAGGACGACCCGGCCTCACCGGGCGCGGCGGTGGGCACGGGGGCGGGCGTGGCGGCTGGCACCGCGGTGGCCACGGCGGGCAGGATGGCGCGGAGGGGCCGCGGGGATACCCGCTGGACGGGCCCCACCGGGCCACAGAAGGGTGTCGGTGGAGGGAGGGCCGGGGGCGGCGCCGGCTGCAGGGCCACGGTCCGCCCGGGGCCGGAGGCCCCCAGCGGTAGCTGCAGGGGGGCGGGGGCAGGGAGTCAGTGGCTAAGCCGTCGCTCTTCCTTCCGTCATCAGCACCATGTGTACATTCAATAACATCGCTTTCATCTGTGCATTCAATACCATCACCACCATCTGCATCATCACCATCATCATCATCCGTGTCATCACTACCATCACCATCTGCCTTTAGCTCTTCTCAATATCAGCACTCTCACACACTCGCACAAAGAAAAAGACCCCCTGTGTAGCCTTAACAGGCTGTTGGGGCAAGTGCTGTTAGCCAGCACCTATGACAGCCGGCAAGGCACACGAGGGGGTGGGTGGCCAGACTCCCCGGTAGCGATGTTTACTACACACCGCGACACCAGGTACTCATTTGAGGCCGAGTCGACCTAGCGGAGGCCCAGGACCGGTTCAATTGATCGTCACCGGTGTTGGCCGTGAGCGGGAATCGAACTCGGGTGGCCGGGTTCGCAGCGCGGTACGCTAACAGCTACGACATGCACGCACACGCACACACGCACATGCACGCACACGCACACACGCACACGCACACACGCACACACACACGCACACACCGCACCTGTATTGCGAAGTTGTCAAACATTCCGCGGACCGGTGGTGTTCCTGCGATGAGCTGTACTGGCTGCACACACAGACAAACATCATACGGTCACACGCAGGCACATGGCATACGCATGCATGGACACGTAGGCATGCAAACAGGCAGGCAGTGATGTTGGCTGTTGTGGTGGTGGTGGTGATGGTGGTCATGGTGTCTGTGATGATGATGATGTTGACAATGATGACGATGTTGACAATGATGACGATGTTGACAATGATGATCATGACGATGATGTTCACTGCTGACAATGGTGACGATGATGTTGAATGTATCATTGATGGTGGTGATGATGTTGAGAATGTGACGGTGATGACTGTGTTGATGATGATGATGATGCCGACTGCGATGGTGGCAATTTTGACCATGGTAACTGTTGTGGTGATGGTGGCGATGGTGAAGTTGGTGTGTGTGATGTGGAATACTGCAGGCGATGTTGACCACGGTGATGTTGACGGTGGTGACGACGGCGGTGGTGACGGTGGTGACGATGGTGGTGGTGAGGATGGCAGTGACGATGGCGGTGAAGATGGTGGTGGTGGTGATGATGGTGGTGACGATGGTGGTGGTGAGGATGGCAGTGACGATGGTGGTGACGATGGTGGTGGTGATGATGGTGGTGACGATGGTAGTGGTGGTGATGGTGGCAGTGACGACGGAGGTGGTGGCGACGATGGCGGTGACGACGACGGTGGTGGTGGTGGTGGTGACGGTGGCGGTGGCAGTGACGACGGTGGTGATGACGGTGATGGTGACGATGGTGGTGACGATGGTAGGGGTGGTGATGGTGGCAGTGACGACGGTGGTGGTGGTGACGACGGCGGTGATGACGGCGGTGACGACGGTGGTGATGATGGTGATGGTGACGGTGGCGGTGACGATGGTGGTGGTGGTGACGGTGGCGACGGTGGTGGTGATGGTGGCGGTGACGACGGTGGTGGTGGTGGTGGTGACGGCGGCGACGACGGGACGCGTGTGCGATGTTGTCGCTTGCCCTGGGCGACGACGCAGTGAAGTGCCTGCGAGGATTTCTGGCCGAGGGCTCCTTGGCGATCGGCCTCAGCCCCACGCGGACGCCGCCGGCCGGGCTGCAAGAGTTCAACCACACGGGGAGAGTTCAACAACACGGGGAGAGTTCAACCACAAGGGGAGAGTTCAACCACACGGGGAGAGTTCAGCAACACGGGGAGAGTTCAACAACACGGGAGAGTTCAGTCACAAGGGGAGAGTTCATCCACAAGGGGAGAGTTCAGTCACAAGGGGAGAGTTCAACTACAAGGGGAGAGTTCATCCACAAGGGGAGAGTTCAGTCACAAGGGGAGAGTTCAGCCACAAGGGGAGAGTTCAGCCACAAGGGGAGAGTTCAGCCACAAGGGGAGAGTTCAGCCACAAGGGGAAAGTTCAACCACAAGGGGAGAGTTCAACCACACGGGGAGAGTTCAACCACACGGGGAGAGTTCAACAACACGGGGAGAGTTAAACCACACGGGGAGAGTTCAGTCACAAGGGGAGAGTTCAACAACACGGGGAGAGTTCAGCCACACGGGGAGAGTTCAACCACAAGGGGAGAGTTCAACCACAAGGGGAGAGTTCAGCCACAAGGGGAGAGTTCAGCCACACGGGGAGAGTTCAGCCACAAGGGGAGAGTTCAACCACAAGGGGAGAGTTCAGCCACAAGGGGAGAGTTCAGCCACACGGGGAGAGTTCAGCCACAAGGGGAGAGTTCAACCACAAGGGGAGAGTTCAGCCACAAGGGGAGAGTTCAGCCACAAGGGGAGAGTTCAGCCACAAGGGGAGAGTTCAGCCACAAGGGGAGAGTTCAGCCACAAGGGGAGAGTTCAGCCACAAGGGGAGAGTTCAGCCACAAGGGGAGAGTTCAGCCACAAGGGGAGAGTTCAGCCACACGGTGTAATCGTGCTCGGGGCTCCGCTATCCCAGCCGGCGAGGCCGAGCTGCCCGCGAGACGCCCGCGGCCCCGGGCCCAACGGCAGTGGCGGCAGCTGCAGGGCATCGCGGTCACGCGGAGGGCAAGCGCAGAGGGCACGTGTAGAGGGCACGTGTAGAGGGCAAGCACAGAGGGCACGTGCAGAGGGCACGTGTAGAGGGCAAGCACAGAGGGCACGTGTAGAGGGCAAGCACAGAGGGCACGTGCAGAGGGCACGTGTAGAGGGCACGCCCAGAGGGCACGTGCAGAGGGCAAGCACAGAGGGCAAGCACAGAGGGCACGCCCAGAGGGCACGTGCAGAGGGCACGTGCAGAGGGCACGTGTAGAGGGCACGCCCAGAGGGCACGTGCATGGGGCACGCCCAGAGGGCACGTGTAGAGGGCACGCCCAGAGGGCACGTGCATGGGGCACGCCCAGAGGGCACGTGCAGAGGGCACGCCCAGAGGGCACGTGCAGAGGGCACGTGTAGAGGGCACGTGCACGGAGGGAGCCACGGAGTTGCGAGAGAGTGATGCGTGGAGTGACGCACGCACGGAGTTAGGCAGAGGCAGGGGAGAAGAGGGGAGAGGAGGGAGGGGGGGGAGAGGAGGGAGGGGGGAAGAGGAGGGAGGGGGGAAGAGGGGGGAGGGGGGGAGAGGAGGGAGGGGGGAGGGGGGAAGAGGAGGGGGGGAGAGGGGGGAGGGGGGGGAGAGGAGGGGGGGGGAAGAGGGGGGGAGGGGGGGGAGAGGGGGGAGGGGGGGAGAGGAGGGACGCCGCCCCTCCGCGAGCGAAGCGCAAGCCGACACTCCGCCCGTGCCAGGCTAGGTGCGCGTACCTGACCCTCGGCCCCGACGGAAGAACGGGCGGCACCCGCGCGACCTCGGCTGAACCTTTCCCAGCATGCACTGCGGCCGGGAGGATCGGGGAGCGAGAGGCGGGGGCGCCCGGGTCTTTGCCGTTCTGTCAAGCGCGCACAACAGCCCTCGTCGTTGGTGGTGGTCTCTCCACTGCTGGATGAAGATCACTGCGACGGTGATGATGTGTCTGCCCTGGGCGTGTTCTCTAATCCTTTAACAAAGACAAAGTTCCCCTACACAGCCCGTTGGGGGGGGGGGGGGGGCAAGTGCTGTCCCCGAGCACCTCCGAAGGCCGGCACGGCGCACGAGGGGACGGGTGGCCACCACCGCGCCCGGCCGCCTTTGTCTCCCCGGTGGCGACGTTCACACACTGCACCAGGTACTCATTTGAAGCCGAGTCGACCTAGGGGAGGGCTTAGGACCGGTTCAGATAATTAATCGCCCACCGGCGTTGGCCGCGAGCGGGAATCGAGGTCGTGACGACGGGTTCGCAGCGCGGCGCGCCATCCCCTACTACGTACAAAAGACAAAGGTCCCCCGTGTAGCCTTAACAGACTGTAGGGGCAAGTGCTGTTAGCGAGTAGCAGCGCCTACGAAGGCTGGCACGGTGGCACACGAGGGGGTGGGTGGCCAGCACCACGCCCGGCCCGCCTTCGTCTCCCCAGTGGCGACGTTCACTACCGCGCGCGGCACCAGGCACTCGCTTGAGGCCGAGTCGACCTAGGGGAGGCCCGGGACCGGTTCAGACGATCGTCACCGGCGTTGGCCGCGAGCGGGAATCGAACCCCGGGGTCGCCGGATCCGCAGCGCAGCGGGCGCACACGTGAACACGGCACGCACGGCACGTGGAGCCACGTACACTCATCCCGTCGGGCGGCGGCGACGGCGACACCGCGTCCTTGGCCGCCGCCCCGGCCCGGCACGGAGGGCCCCGGGGCTGCGCCGCTCCCTCGGGTCCCGTCGCCGTGGCGACCATCAGCCCGGCGACGGCCTGGTTAGGTTCTGCCGAACCGGCGGGGGTCGGGGGTCCGGGGAGGGGCTCGCCGCCCACCGAGGAAGCCTCGGCTCCGTGCAGCTGCCGAGACACGCCCGTCCACCGTCACCACCGGCGTCGGCATCGACAGCGGGCCAGGGTCTATCCGCTGCTGGATCGAGGCCTACTCCCCCCCCCTGCACCAAACCCCCGAGCTGCCGCCAAATCCGCACCCGGCTGCTGTCTCTAGGCACCCGTTTTGCCGCTCCGTCTCCTCCTCCGCGACGGTAGGAACGAGGGCGTCACCGGAATCGCACCGCATGCCGGCGGTGGCCAACCGGGTGAGGCCCCATCGGAGGGGCGTGACGTGGAACGCGCCGTCACAGCAGCAGCAACGGATGATGAACTGAATCTTGACTTAAAGCTTTCGTGACTGCAGGAATTCATTATTCTTCGGGCCTTTCACGACGTTTCGATGGAGGCACAAGCAATCGTCTTCACCTGAAGACGATTGCTTGTGATATTGTTATTATTTTGATTATTTTTTTCTATCTACGTGGCTTCACCGAAAGGCCCAAAGAGCAATGAATTGAAGTCGTGCGATAATTCGTACGGCGTAACATGGTAAGTACAGAGAGTCCCCTCGCTTAACGGCGACATCGGCCGACGGTTTTCCGGTTAAAGTTTCACCTCCGATGGGACCCCCCCCCCCGACTCGCGCGAAACATTCTAACGGTAACACGTGTTCACGTTGTGCTCACGTTGTGTGCACCAATTTCGGCCAATCCGAGCGCTTCTAAGCGGCGCGGAGCCATTCCGTCAGCCAATCGGCGACGCCCGTTGTACCGGCGCTAAAGACCCCGACCGCCTTTGTTTACATTTCGCGTTTTCTCTCTTGGCGGTGGAACACGGCTCGCTCGCTCGCTCGCTCTCTCTGTCTTCGACTGACAAAACGTCACCCGGGGGATGATTGCGTGAAACTCGGCTCTTCGCAGAGCTCACGGTCCGCCATAGGTTGTCCACCCCTGCTCGTCTTAATCCCATGCAAGATTCGGCGTCGCCCGACGCAGCCGGTGGAGCCGAGTGAGCACGACGAGCCGAGCGCACGCGGAGGTGGAGAGGGGGGTGGGGGAGGGAGTTCCTACCTGGATGGAGACGTCAAACACGGCGGTCACGGGCAGGCTTCCTAAACACAGCCGCTGTGTTGGGGAGACACGCGGGGAGACGGGGGGGGAGACAGGGGGGGAGACACGTGGGGAGACAGGGGGGGAGACAGGGGGAGAGACACGTGGGGAGACACGCGGGGAGACAGGGGGAGAGACAGGGGGAGAGACACGTGGGGAGACAGGGGGGGAGACACGCGGGGAGACAGGGGGAGAGACACGGGGGGAGACAGGGGGAGACAGGGGGAGAGACAGGGGGAGAGACACGCGGGGAGACAGAGGGGAGACACGCGGGGAGACAGGGGGAGACACGCGGGGAGACAGGGGGAGACACGCGGGGAGACAGGGGGAGACAGGGGGAGACAGGGGGAGAGACACGCGGGGAGACAGGGGGAGAGACACGCAGGGAGACAGGGGGAGAGACACACGGGGAGACAGGGGGAGAGACACGTGGGGAAACGGGGAGAGACACGTGGGGAGACGGGGGGAGACACGCGGGGAGACAGGGGGAGAGAGGGGGAGAGACAGGGGGAGAGACACGGGGAGACAGGGGGAGAGACACGGGGAGACAGGGGGAGAGACACGGGGAGACACGGGGAGACAGGGGGAGAGACAGGGGGAGAGACACGGGGAGACAGGGGGAGAGACACGCGGGGAGACAGGGGGAGACAGGGGGAGAGACAGGGGGAGAGACACGCGGGGAGACAGAGGGGAGACACGCGGGGAGACAGGGGGAGACACGCGGGGAGACAGGGGGAGACACGCGGGGAGACTGGGGGAGACAGGGGGAGACAGGGGGAGAGACACGGGGAGACAGGGGGAGAGACACGGGGAGACAGGGGGAGAGACACGGGGAGACAGGGGGAGAGACACGTGGGGACACAGGGGGAGAGACACACGGGGAGACAGGGGGAGAGACACGCGGGGAGACCGGGGGAGACAGGGGGAGAGACAGGGGGAGAGACACGCGGGGAGACAGAGGGGAGACACGCGCGGAGACAGGGGGAGACACGCGGGGAGACAGGGGGAGACACGCGGGGATACAGGGGGAGACAGGGGGAGACAGGGGGAGAGACACGCGGGGAGACAGGGGGAGAGACACGCAGGGAGACAGGGGGAGAGACACACGGGGAGACAGGGGGAGAGACACGTGGGGAAACAGGGGGAGAGACACGTGGGGAGACAGGGGGAGAGACACGTGGGGAGACAGGGAGAGAGACACACGGGGAGACAGGGGGAGAGACACGTGGGGAGACAGGGAGAGAGACACACGGGGAGACAGGGGGAGAGACACGGGGAGACAGGGGGAGAGACACGGAGAGACAGGGGGAGAGACACGCGGGGAGACAGGGGAGAGACACGGGGAGACAGGGGGAGAGACACGCGGGGAGACAGGGAGGGAGACACGCGGGGAGACAGGGGGAGACACGCGGGGAGACAGGGGGAGACAGGGGGAGAGACACGCGGGGAGACAGGGGGGGACAGGGGGAGAGACAGGGGGAGAGACACGCGGGGAGACAGGGGAGAGACACGGGGAGACAGGGGGAGACAGGGGGAGAGACACGCGGGGAGACAGGGGGAGACAGGGGGAGAGACAGGGGGAGAGACACACGGGGAGACAGGGGGGGAGACAGGGGGAGAGACACGCGGGGAGACGGAGAGAGACAAGCGGTGAGGCACGTAGGGAGACAGCGGGTGAGACAATGCCGATGGTCGTGCCGACGACAACGACGACGATGGTGGTGGCCGTGGTGGTGACGGTGGAGACGATGCTCGCGATGACGGCGATAATGACGCCGGTGCACGCTGCCGGCCGATACCTTCGCGACCGCAAGGTCCACGCCGCCCTTGCCACCTCCTCCTCCTCCGCCGCCCTTCGCCGCGGGGGGGGCGGCCGCCGCCGCCGCCGCCGCCGCCGCGGCGGGGGCCCCGCGGGCGACGGCGCCGGCCCTCGGCACCCACTTGCCCCCGAGCCAGGTGCCGCAGTGCGGGCACACGGGAGGCTTGTGCCGTGTGACGTAGCCGAAGCAGCAGCCCGCGCCGGGGCAGCTGCCGCGGCCTCGCCGTGTGTACGTCGACTTCCCTGTGGCCTGCGCACGGGGGGCCGCAGCGACATTTTCTTGAAACACGACACGGCGTGCCGAGCTATATTTATATATTTATATTTTTTCACGCGGTGGCGAGGAGCCGCCGGCACTGCCCAAGCTCTGCGGTCCTCTGCGTCCGCCAAGATGTTGCCGGTCGATTGACGACTGCTTTATTGCGCGTGGGAGCAAAACCGGAGCGCGCGGAGTAAACCCACGCGCGTGCGAGGGGGAAACGCTCGATCCCGTACGGACGGAACAGATCAGAGATTAGTCCACACTTTGCTGTACCGCCCTCTACGGGCAGAGCCAGGGGTACACGGCTCCTCATCCTGCGAGCGATCCACCCACCCCTCGCTGTTGCCTCCAAAGTGCTGGATCACTACAAGCGGCAATGTGCAGCAGAGTGCAACAGAGTGCAGCAGAGTGCAGCAGCATAGCCACTACCACCCGAGTTTGAGCCCTGGGTCAGGGTGTCTGTCTCATGGGGTTCATAATGGCCGTGTTCTCTTTGCAATTAGCAATTGACGGTGCTGCTTAAAGTGCTAATGATGCTGGCGATGATGATGATGCTACCGATGACGATGATGCTACTGATGATGCTGGCGATTATGATGATGATGATGACGGTGATGATGATGCTGATGACGCTGATGATGATGCTACCGATGACGCTGTTCATGACGATGTTGTTGATGTTGCTGCTGCTGCTGCTGACGATGCTGTAGCAGCGGAGAGAGTGTGGCGTGGCCGACCTTGCCGGGCGTGTGACCGTCCTGAGTGGCGTTGCTCACGGGCACCAGGATGAACTGGGCCCTGGACTCCTCCACCTGCACGGGGGGTCACGCAGGGGTCACAGTGGGGTCACGCAGGGGTCACAGTGGGGTCACGTGGGGGGTAATAGGGGGGGACCAATGGGCTTCAATGGGGCACAATCCCTACACAGACCCCCTTATCTCCAGCCCCACCCCCACGTGCTAGTCTCCCCGGGTGCCCCCCCCACCCTCACCGGTGGTGCGCTGTGCGTGCCGGCGAACCCCGGCACGTGGACGGGGGCGACGGCCCCCTCCGTGCCGCCCCAATCGTGGGGAGGGGGCGGTGGGGGCAGCGTCTCCATGACGACCACCTCCAGACCCCGCTCCGGCCGGCGTGGGGGGCCCTCCGCGGTGCTGTGGGGGGCGGGAACTCGGTGAGACGGGGGTGGGTGGGTGGGGGGGTGGGGGGGGGTTGGGTCAGGGGCTCAGGAGCAATTCACGACTCCAACTAAGGCGACATTGGCTCTTACCATTCATCTGTCAATCTTTCTGTCCATCTGTCAATCTGTCTGTCCATCTGTCAATCTGTCTGTCCATCCAGCTGGATATCTGATTGTTCATATGTCTGTCTATCTAGCTATCTGTCCATCTGGGTGGCTGTCCATCTGGGTGGCTGTCCATCTGGGTGGCTGTCCATCTGGGTGGCTGTCCATCTGGGTGGCTGTCCATCTGGGTGTATGCCCATCTGGCCGTCTTTCCACCTATCTGACCGTCTTGCTGTACATCTGGCATGGGGGGGACAGTGTGCGGTGTGATGATGCCGGGTGTAGGGCGCGGTGCAGTGGAGTGGACGGGTCGCGGAACCGTCAACGCTACGCTAAGAACCCGGTGACCCCGAGTTCGATACCCGCTCACAGCCAACATCAGCGGTGACGCTTATTTGAAGCGCTCCTGGGCCTCCCCTAGGTCGACTCGGCCTCAAACGGGTACCTTGGTGCGGTGCGTAGTAAACATCGCCACTGGGGAGACAAAGGCGGCCGGGCGTGGTTGCTGGCCACCCACCCCCCTCGTGTGCCGTGCCGGCCTTTCAAAGGTGCTCGCTACTCGCTAACAGCGCTTGCCCCAACAGTCTGTTACAGGCTACACGGGGGGCGGGGGCGGGTCTTTGCAGTGTGCCGCGCGGGGGTTGGTGTGACGCACGAGGATGGGGTGGCGCCGAGGCCCCTCTCCGAGCCGCTCCCCGGCGGTGACACCAGGACGCTCTGCACGGCACTCTGGGTAGCAGCGTCGGCCTCCACCACGGCTGGCACGTCGCACGCACGCACAGAGACACGCGGCCACCTGCCATGAGGACCACGCCGAGGATGGCGGCGACGAGACGCTAACTCCCTCGCCTAGCACGCAGGAGGTCGTGGCTTCGATCCCGACCCCGACACCTGCTGCGTAGCCACCTCCGATTAGCTCGGTTGGCTACGCACGGTGCGAAAGACGTTCAACTTAAGGGCCGTCCATAAATGACGTCACGCGATTTTGGACGATTTTTGACCACCCCCACCCTCGTCACACGGCGTCACAAAAAGTCAGACCCCCCCCTCGAATATGACGTCACAAAGCTCTGCCCCCCCCCTGCCCCGCAAAAAATAAAACATGCTTCAAATCGCTTTAAACTATTGTCATTGTAGTAGTGCGTATTTAATGTGGCGCTGCGCTCTGATGTTGCAGCAGAAAACATTTATGAAAAAGTCTATTTAATTAAGTAGAACGTATTCTTGGTTCTTTCGGTAAAGTCACATTGAAGGGAAACAATAAAATAAATATAAAACAATAAAATTCTCACGACGTTTCGACTGCAAGACAAGCAGTCATCATCTTCTTTCAAATGTTCTTGCCGTTGGTTTTCACACCTGATGATGACTGCTTGTGTTGCAGTGAAAACGTCGTGAGAATTTTATTGTTATATATATTTTATTATTTTATTGCTTCCCTTCAACGTGACTTTACCGAAAGAACCAAGAATATGAATCACTGCAGTCACGAAAGCTTTAAATCAAAATTTAAGCAGAACGTGTCGTCTGTATTTATTTAAAGTTGCGCATTTTTACGTGACGTCACACATCGTCACAAATGTCTGACCCCAACCCCCCCCCCCCCCCCCCCCAGGTGCGTGACGTCATTTATGGACGACCCCATACGCACGTAGAACATTTGCGTGTTCTCCCCAATGCCATTGTTTTCCCCCGGGATCCTCCGGCTTTTTTCCCCCGTCCACATTTATGAACGACACCACGCCGTTCAGAGCTTTCGACTGCTCTAGAGTTGCCCGCGCGCAAGACACGTCGCCGGTCTACCGCTTGTGCTCAGGTCGAGTCTGGAAGAGAGTTATAGAGCTCAGTAGTCCGTAGATGACAATGGCGAGTTGAACACGCAGTAGGAGGCTTTCGCAAACCCATATCGTTCACCGTCAAGGTTTGCTGGGTTCGACCGCGTTCGTAAATGTGTGGAAACCCTCCACCACCCGACACAGCCAATTAGCAAGGGATTTGTCACGTAAACAAAGCGCCAATTTAGTTACTAGCATGGTTTAATGTGTAGTGTATAGTGTAGTGTATAGTGTAGTTTAGTGTGTAATGCAGTGTGTAGTGTAGTATATAGTGTAATGTAGTGTATAGTGTAGTGTGTAATGTAGTGTATAGTGTAGTGTATAGTATAGTGTAGTGTGTAATGTAGTGTATAGTGTAGCGTACTACTTCAGCCCACCGGTGTAAATCCACAACATTTACAATTTGAGTAGTACGACGTTTCGCACATCATCCAGCATCATCTGGCGATTCTGGCAAATTGGCTGTGTCGGGTGGTGGAGGGTTACGACACATTTATACTAACCCAACAAAACCTTGATTATTAATAATGGAAAGTGATGGTGAGAACGACGGTAGTGATGAAGGTGATGATGATGGTAATGATATTCAGGCTGACGGTGATAAGGTAGATGATGATGGTGTGGATGAAGGTGACGATGGTAATGATGATGATGACGATGTTGATGACTGCACTACGAACCCGGCGACCCGAGTTCGATTCCCGCTCACGGCCAACACCGGTGACGATTATCTGAACCGGTCCTGGGCCTCCCCGAGGTCGACTCAGCCTCAAATGAGTACCCGGTGTAGCGGTGCGTGACCGTCACCATTGGGGAGACAAAGGCGGCCGGGCGTCATGCCGGTAACCCAACCACCTCGTGCGCCGTGCCGGCCTTAATAGGTGCTCGCTAACAGCACTTGCCCTAACATGCTGTTACAGGGCTATACGGGGGACCTTTGACTTTCTTATGGTGATGAAGGTGGTGATGGTGGTGATGTTGATGACGGTCACAAGGTAACAATTGGTGATGGTGATGACGGTCACAAGGTAACAATTGGTGATGGTGATGACGGTCACAAGGTAACAATTGGTGATGGTGATGACAGTCACAAGGTAACAATTGGTGATGGTGATGACGGTCACAAGGTAACAATTGGTGATGGTGATGACGGTCACAAGGTAACAATTGGTGATGGTGATGGTGATGACGATGCTGCTGCGACGATGAAGCCGACGATGACGCTGCTGCCGACGATGCCAAGTTGGTGACCGTGTCACGGGGTCACGCGGGGAGGTCACGCGGGGAGGTCACGCGGGGTGGTCACGCGGGGAGGTCACGCGGGGAGGTCACGCGGGGAGGTCACGCGGGGAGGTCACGCGGGGAGGTCACGCGGGGAGGTCACGCGGGGAGGTCACCGCCCTCTCACCTCCGACCGCCGCCTCCTCCCACGCGGGCACCTGACCCCCGGCCACTGCACCACCCCTCCCGCTGTCCCCGGGGCCCCCGCGCCAACCCCCCTTGCCCCCCGCTGCCGGGATGACGAGGTAGACGGATCGCGGGAGGATGCGACGAAAACCAGGGAGGGGCGAGGACGTGGGGGGCTCGGGGGAGGGGGCCGTGGACATGGACAGGGCCCCCCCCGTGGTGGCGGGCGTGGACTGTAGGGGGGGGGGGGGGGGGGCAGCGGAGGAGCGAGGGGCATGCGGGACACAGGGGCACGCGGTCAGTGCTGGCGATGGTGGTAGTGTGTCCGTGTGTACGCGTGTGTCCGTGTGTACGCGTGTGTCCGTGTGTACGCGTGTGTACGCGTGTGTCCGTGTGTACGCGTGTGTCCGTGTGTACGCGTGTGTCCGTGTGTACGCGTGTGTCCGTGTGTACGCGTGCGTACGTGTGCGGGTTTTTGCGCGTGCAAATCTCTGTTTAGGAGTTTCTGCGTGTGGGCCTGTGCGCGAGTCTCTCTGTGCGAGTCCGTGTCTGTGCGAGTCCGTGTCTCTGCGAGTCCGTGTCTCTGCGAGTCCGTGCGTGTCTCTCTGTGCGCGCGTCTCTGTGCAAAGCCGTGCAAGTACGTGTCTGTGCGAGTCTCTGTTCATGTGTCTCTCTGTGCGAGTCTCTACGTGGGTCTGTGCGAGTCTCTATGTGAGTCCTTGCGAGCTCTGTTCATGAGTCTCTCTGTGCGAGTCCTTGCGAGTCTCTGTTCACGAGTCTCTCTGTGCGAGTCTCTACGTAGGTCCGTGCGGGTCTATTTGAGTCCTTGCGAGTCTCTGTTTACGAGCCTCTCTGTGCGAGTCTCTACGCGAGTCTGCGTTCATGAGTCTCTCTGTGCGAGTCTCTACGCGAGTCTGCGTGCGAGTCTCCATTCACGAGTCTCTCTGTGCGAGTCTCTATGTGAGTCCTTGCGAGTCTCCGTTCATGAGTCTCTGTGCGAGTCTCCGTTCACGAGTCTCTCTGTGCGAGTCTCCGTTTACGAGTCTCTCTGTGCGAGTCTCCGTTTACGAGTCTCTCTGTGCGAGTCTCTCTGTGCGAGTCTCCGTTTACGAGTCTCTCTGTGCGAGTCTCCGTTTACGAGTCTCTCTGTGCGAGTCTCTCTGTGCGAGTCTCTGTTTACGAGTCTCTCTGTGCGAGTCTCTCTGTGCGAGTCTCTGTTTACGAGTCTCTCTGTGCGAGTCTCTCTGTGCGAGTCTCTGTTTACGAGTCTCTCTGTGCGAGTCTCTATGTGAGTCCTTGCGAGTCTCTGTTTACGAGTCTCTCTGTGCGAGTCTCTATGCGAGTCTGCGTTCATGAGTCGCTCTGTGCGAGTCTCTACGCGAGTCTGCGTGCGAGTCTCCGTTCACGAGTCTCTCTGTGCGAGTCTCTATGTGAGTCCTTGCGAGTCTCCGTTCATGAGTCTCTGTGCGAGTCTCCGTTCACGAGTCTCTCTGTGCGAGTCTCCGTTTACGAGTCTCTCTGTGCGAGTCTCTATGTGAGTCCTTGCGAGTCTCTGTTTACGAGTCTCTCTGTGCGAGTCTCTACGCGAGTCTGCGTTCATGAGTCTCTCTGTGCGAGTCTCTACGCGAGTCTGCGTGCGAGTCTCCGTTCACGAGTCTCTCTGTGCGAGTCTCTATGTGAGTCCTTGCGAGTCTCCGTTCATGAGTCTCTGTGCGAGTCTCCGTTCACGAGTCTCTCTGTGCGAGTCTCCGTTTACGAGTCTCTCTGTGCGAGTCTCTGTTTACGAGTCTCTCTGTGCGAGTCTCTCTGTGCGAGTCTCTGTTTACGAGTCTCTCTGTGCGAGTCTCTGTTCACGAGTCTCTCTGTGCGAGTCTCTACGCGAGTCTGCGTGCGAGTCTCACGGCACGTGCCCTCTCAGCGTGCGCGCGCTGCAGGTAAACGTCGCGCTCCCCCACCGCCAGCCGGCGCCAGCCCTCGCTCACGCGCCGGTTGATCTCCGAGCGCGGCAGCTCCGGGTGCTGGCGCCGGACTCGAGCGTGAGCCTCCGTGTAGTAATGCAGATACGCCGGCCTGCCAACACACGCACACACACGCACACACACGCACACACACGCACACACACGCGCACACACGCACACACACGCACACACGCACACACACGCACAGATCCATCGTGTAGCCTCAACAGACTATACACTGTTTTTTTTTTTATTTTAACCAGGTAAGGCCCCGCCGAGCGGCCTGGCTAGCACAAATGACAAGCTCAACGAGGTGGATTGTCATCATCATCATCATCACCACGTGGAAATTTACAGCAGCAGCCAAATACACTGCAACGCGTGGCGGCGAGTCTAAATGTGGAGGGAAAAACCGGAGGACCCGGAGAAATATCCACGCGCTACCACGGGGAGAGAGACACGCAAACTCCAAATATTCAGCAGGCGTCAGGGTCACGATCGAACCCACGACCTCCTGTAGACCAGGCGAGGTAGTTAACATCTCACCACAGAGAGAGAGACACACAAACTCCAAATATTCAGCAGGCGTCAGGGTCACGATCGAACCCACGACCTCCTGTAGACCAGGCGAGGTAGTTAACATCTCACCACAGAGAGAGAGACACACAAACTCCAAATATTCAGCAGGCGTCAGGGTCACGATCGAACCCACGACCTCCTGTAGACCAGGCGAGGTAGTTAACATCTCACCACAGAGAGAGAGAGAGACACACAAACTCCAAATATTCAGCAGGCGTCAGGGTCACGATCGAACCCACGACCTCCTGTATACCAGGCGAGGTAGTTAACATCTCACCACAGAGAGAGAGAGAGACACGCAAACTCCAAATATTCAGCAGGCGTCAGGGTCATGGTTCTAACCCACGACCTCCTGGGGCGAGGTAGTTAACATCTCACCACAGAGAGAGAGAGAGACACGCAAACACCAAATATACAGCAGCAGGTGTCAGGGTCGGGATTGAACTCACTACCTCCTGTATACCAGGCGAGGTAGTTAACATCTCACCACAGAGAGAGACACGCAAACTCCAAATATACAGCAGGCGTCAGGGTCAGGGATCGAACCCACGACCTCCTGTATACCAGGCGAGGTAGTTAACATCTCACCACGGAGAGAGAGAGACACAAACTCAAATAGACAGCAGCAGGCGTCAGGGTCGAGATTGAACCCACGACCTCCTGTGTACCAGGCGAGGTAGTTAACATCTCCGAGCCTCTGTGGTCCTTTTTTTGGGGCAAGTGCTGTTAGCGAGTAGCAGCGTCCACTAAGGCCGGCGCTGGGGCACGCGAGCTGGTGGGTGGCCAGCACCGCGCCCAGCCACCTTTGTCTCCCCAGTGGCAATGTTTACACACCCCACCAGGTACTCATTTGAGGCCGAGTCGACCTAGGGGAGGCCCAGGACCGGTTCAGATAACCGTCACCGGTGTTGGCCGTGGGCGGGAATCGAACTCGGGTCGCCGGGTTCGGAGCGCGGCGTAGCGCTAACCGCTACACCACTGAACTCGATATACCGGCCTACACGCACACAACAACAACAACCGCCATTCGCCACTAAGTGGCGGTGACATCACCAAGGTGCTTGTGCCAGGCCAGGTGCACGTTGAGGCAGTCACGTGAAGTGTCGAACGCCCGCTGACAGGAGGTCACGGGGCAGACCCAGCAGGTGCCACGGGTCGAGATGAGTGGCCGATGCACCACACGCACGCACACACACATGCACACACACACACATGCACGCACACGCACACACACATGCACACACAAAGGTCCCCCGTGTAGCCTTCAACAGACTCCCGGGGCAAGTGCTGTTGTCGAGTAGCAGCGCGTGTGAAGGCTGGCAAGCCGCACGGGAGGGGGTAGGTGACCAGCACCTCGCCCAGTCTACTTTGCCTCTCCATCACCAGGTTTCTTAAGACTTCAGCATTCATCACTGAGGCTCACAGAGCCAGACTGAGGCTCCCACAGAGTTCAGTGTCAATCACCGTGGCTCACAGAGCCAGACTGAGGCTCCCACAGGGTTCAGTGTTCATCACCGAGGCTCACAGAGCCAGACTGAGGCTCCCACAGGGTTCAGTGTTAATCACCATGGCTCAAAGAGCCAGACTGAGGCTCCCACAGGGTTCAGTGTTAATCACCATGGCTCACAGAGCCAGACTGAGGCTCCCACAGGGTTCAGTGTAATCACCGAGGCTCACAGAGCCAGACTGAGGCTCCCACAGGGTTCAGTGTTCATCACCGTGGCTCACGGAGCCAGACTGAGGCTCCCACAGGGTTCAGTGTTAACCACCGAGGCTCACAGAGCCAGACTCAGGCTCCCACAAGGTTCAGTGTTAATCACCGTGGCTCACAGAGCCAGACTCAGGCTCCCACAGGGTTCAGTGTCAATCACCATGGCTCACAGAGCCAGACTGAGGCTACCGTAGGGTTCAGTGTCAATCACCGTGGCTCACAGAGCCAGACTCAGGCTCCCACAAGGTTCAGTGTTAATCACCGTGGCTCACAGAGCCAGACTGAGGCTCCCACAGGGTTCAGTGTTCATCACCGTGGCTCACGGAGCCAGACTGAGGCTCCCACAGGGTTCAGTGTTAATCACCGAGGCTCACAGAGCCAGACTCAGGCTCCCACAAGGTTCAGTGTTAATCACCGTGGCTCACAGAGCCAGACTCAGGCTCCCACAGGGTTCAGTGTCAATCACCGTGGCTCAAAGAGCCAGACTCAGGCTCCCACAGGGTTCAGTGTTAATCACCATGGCTCACAGAGCCAGACTCAGGCTCCCTCCTCACCGGGGTCTCTTGCCCTTCCTGTCGGGGTCCCCGTGGCCCCGGGGTCGCCGCTTTCTGTGGACCTCCTCCTCCCCCGCCCCCGAGGAAGGGGAGGCCCCGGCGGGGGGGGCGCCCCCCACATCCACCCCACCGGGGGTCTCCGCGTAACCGTGGTAACCGCTCTCCACCTCCTCCGTCACGAAGGTGATGTCGTCCGTCTCCATGGCGACAGCCTCACCGGCGCATGACTCGGTCCTGCGAGGCGACGGGGCAAGAAACGTGCAGCTTGGACTCGACTCGTCGTCATTGTGATCGTCATCGTGATCGTCTTCGTCGTCGACGACGATGACGACGATGATGACGACAACGACGACAGAGATGACGACGATGACGTCGTCGTCATCATCGTTGTTGTCATCGTCGTCATTATTGTCGTCATCGCCGTCATCATCGTCGTCGTCATTATTGTCGTCATTGTCGTCATTGTCGTCGTTGTCGTCGTTGTCGTCATCGCCGTCATCATCGCCGTCATCATCGTCGTCATTGTCGTCATCATCGTCGTCATTGTCGTCGTCATCGTCGTCATTGTCGTCATTGTCGTCGTCATCGTCATCGTCGTCATTGTCGTCATCGTCATCGTCTTTATTGTCGTCATTGTCGTCGTTGTCGTCATTGTGATCATTATCGTCGTCAACGACGATGACGACGATGACGACGACAAAGACGACAGAGATGACGATGATGACATCGTCATCATCATCGTTGTTGTCATCGTCGTCATCATCGTCGTCGTCATTGTCGTCAACGCCGTCATCATCGCCGTCATCATCGCCGTCATCATCGCCGTCATCATCGCCGTCATCGTCATTGTCTCATTGTTGTCATCATCGTCGTCGTCATTATTGTCGTCATTGTCGTCGTTGTCGTCATTGTCGTCGTTGTCGTCATTGTCGTCATTGTCATCATCATCGCCGTCATCATCGTCGTCATTGTCGTCATCATCGTCGTCATTGTCGTCATCATCGTCGTCATTGTCGTCATCATCGTTGTCGTCATCATCGTCGTCATTGTCGTCATCATCGTTGTCGTCATCGTCGTCGTCATTGTTGTCATCACTACCGATGAGAATTCACACCGCGCCTCCCATGCAGTAAACGGTGGTGTGATTGGCTGCTGTAAATTTTCGCGGCTGCTCTGAATGTCCACGTGATGATGCCGACCCTCTCCGTTGAGCCGTCGCTTGTCATAGCCGTGGGTGGCTTCTGAAAAAGAGCTACAGGGTGTAGCTCAGTGGGGCCTTGCCTGGTAAAATAAAATATATCGAGTTTAATAGTTTAAATAGTCTGTGGTTGCTCCTGCTGTCGACTCCGAATCCCATCCTCTCTCACTCTCTCGACGAGGGCAGTGATGCGGTGGTTACGAGCCGACATCCTCATCAATGACGGTGGGACGAGTGCCTTGCGAGAGAGGCATTCCTGTTTTCACCAAACTAACATTATCCACAACAGAGGGTTTAAAAAGAAAAACCATCTGGGCTAGATCGCGCGAGTAATACTCCGTCGTTGAGCCCGCCACCACCCTATATGGCCAATTGGGAAAGGTTCGTCACGTGAACAAAACGTGCCAGCCGCTGACCAGCTCGGCGCCACCGGTCTGGTGCGGAGTTAACCCACAACGACATTTACATTCACAGAGTCGCTGGGAATTACAACCGGCATCATCAGGCGGCAGGTGAAATGTGTCTCACCAGCAGGCCCTGCCTGCTGCTGACACGCAACAGTAAACAGACCCTGCCTGCTGGTGACACGCAGCAGTAGGCAGACCCTGCCTACTGGTGACACGCAGCAGTAGACAGACCCTGCCTGCTGCTGACACGCAGCAGTAGAAACCCTGCCTGCTGGTGAGACACAGCAGTAGACAGACACTGCCTGCTGGTGACACGCAGCAGTAGACAGACACTGCCTGCTGGTGACACGCAGCAGTAGACAGACACTGCCTGCTGATGACACGCAGCAGTAGGCAGACCCTGTCTACTGCTGACACGCAGCAGTAGACAGACCCTGCCTGCTGGTGACACGCAGCAGGTAGACCCTACCTGCTGGTGACACGCAGCAGTAGAAACCCTGCCTGCTGCTGACACGCAGCAGTAGACAGACCCTGCCTGCTGGTGACACGCAGCAGTAGACAGACCCTGCCTGCTGGTGACATGCAGCAGTAGAAACCCTGCCTGCTGCTGACACGCAGCAGTAGACAGACCCTGCCTGCTGGTGACACGCAGCAGTAGACAGACCCTACCTGCTGCTGACACGCAGCAGTAGACAGACCCTGCCTGCTGGTGACACGCAGCAGTAGGCAGACCCTGCCTGCTGGTGACACGCAGCAGTAGAAACCCTGCCTGCTGGTGACACGCAGCAGTAGAAACCCTGCCTGCTGGTGACACGCAGCAGTAGGCAGACCCTGCCTGCTGGTGACACGCAGCAGTAGGCAGACCCTGCCTGCTGATGACACGCAGCAGTAGGCAGACCCTGCCTGCTGATGACACGCAGCAGTAGAAACCCTGCCTGCTGCTGACACGCAGCAGTAGGCAGACCCTGCCTGCTGGTGACACGCAGCAGTAGAGACCCTGCCTGCTGCTGACACGCAGCAGTAGGCAGACCCTGCCTGATGGTGACACGCAGCAGTAGACAGACCCTGCCTACTGGTGACACACAGCAGTAGACAGAGCCTGTCTACTGCTGCTGGTCTACTGCTGACACGCAGCAGTGGATCGAGCCTGTCTACTGCTGACACGCAGCAGTAGACAGAGCCTGCCTGCTGCCGACACGCAGCAGTAGACAGACTCTGCCTGCTGGTGACACGCAGCAGTAGGCAGACCCTGCCTGCTGGTGACACGCAGCAGTAGACAGACCCTGCCTGCTGCTGACACACAGCAGTAGAAACCCTGCCTGCTGGTGAGACACAGCAGTAGACAGACACTGCCTGCTGGTGACACGCAGCAGTAGACAGACCCTGCCTGCTGGTAACACGCAGCAGTAGACAGACCCTGCCTGCTGGTGACACGCAGCAGTAGAAACACTGCCTGCTGGTGACATGCAGCAGTAGAAACCCTGCCTGCTGGTGACATGCAGCAGTAGAAACCCTGCCTACTGGTAACACGCAGCAGTAGACAGACCCTGCCTGCTGGTAACACGCAGCAGTAGACAGACCCTGCCTGCTGCTGACACGTAGCAGTAGACAGACCCTGCCTGCTGGTGACACGCAGCAGTAGACAGACCCTGCCTGCTGATGACACGCAGCAGTAGGCAGACCCTGCCTGCAGCTGACACGCAGCAGTAGGCAGACCCTGCCTGCTGGTAACACGCAGCAGTAGGCAGACCCTGCCTGCTGGTGACACGCAGCAGTAGAGACCCTGCCTGCTGGTGACACGCAGCAGTAGACAGACTCTGCCTGCTGGTAACACGCAGCAGTAGACAGACTCTGCCTGCTGCTGACACGCAGCAGTAGACAGACCCTGCCTGCTGGTGACACGCAGCAGTAGACAGACCCTGCCTGCTGCTTACACGCAACAGTAGACAGACCCTGCCTGCTGGTGACACGCAGCAGTAGACAGACCCTGCCTGCTGGTGACACGCAACAGTAGACAGACCCTGCCTGCTGCTGACACGCAGCACTAGGCAGACCCTGCCTGCTGGTAACACGCAGCAGTAGACAGACCCTGCCTGCTGGTGACACGCAGCTGTAGACAGACCCTGCCTGCTGCTGACACGCAGCACTAGGCAGACCCTGCCTGCTGGTAACACGCAGCAGTAGGCAGACCCTGCCTGCTGGTGACACGCAGCAGTAGAGACCCTGCCTGCTGGTGACACGCAGCAGTAGACAGACCCTGCCTGCTGCTTACACGCAGCAGTAGACAGACCCTGCCTGCTGCCGACACGCAGCAGTAGACAGAGCCTGTCTACTGCTGCTGGTCTACTGCTGACACGCAGCAGTGGATCGAGCCTGTCTACTGCTGACACGCAGCAGTAGACAGACCCTGCCTGATGGTGACACGCAGCAGTAGACAGACCCTCCCTACTGGTGACACGCAGCAGTAGACAGAGCCTGCCTGCTGCCGACACGCAGCAGTAGACAGACTCTGCCTGCTGGTGACACGCAGCAGTAGGCAGACCCAGCCTGCTGGTGACACGCAGCAGTAGAAACACTGCCTGCTGGTGACATGCAGCAGTAGAAACCCTGCCTGCTGGTGACATGCAGCAGTAGAAACCCTGCCTACTGGTAACACGCAGCAGTAGACAGACCCTGCCTGCTGCTGACACGCAGCAGTAGACAGACCCTGCCTGCTGGTGACACGCAGCAGTAGACAGACCCTGCCTGCTGCTGACACGCAGCAGTAGGCAGACCCTGCCTGCTGATGACACGCAGCAGTAGACAGACCCTGCCTGCTGGTAACACGCATCAGTAGACAGACCCTGCCTGCTGCTGACACGCAGCAGTAGACAGACCCTGCCTGCTGGTGACACGCAGCAGTAGACAGACCCTGCCTGCTGGTGACACGCAGCAGTAGACAGACCCTGTCTGCTGGTGACACGCAGCAGTAGACAGACCCTGCCTGCTGGTGACACGCAGCAGTAGACAGACCCTGCCTGCTGGTGACACGCAGCACTAGGCAGACCCTGCCTGCTGCTGACACGCAGCAGTAGACAGACCCTGCCTGCTGGTGACACGCAGCAGTAGACAGACCCTGCCTGCTGGTGACACGCAGCAGTAGACAGACCCTGCCTGCTGCTGACACGCAGCAGTAGGCAGACACTGCCTGCTGCTGACACGCAGCACTAGGCAGACCCTGCCTGCTGATGACACGCAGCACTAGGCAGACACTGCCTGCTGCTTACACGCAGCAGTAGACAGACCCTGCCTGCTGCCGACACGCAGCAGTAGACAGACCCTGCCTGCTGGTGACACGCAGCAGTAGACAGACCCTGCCTGCTGGTAACACGCAGCAGTAGGCAGACCCTGCCTGCTGGTGACACGCAGCAGTAGAGACCCTGCCTGCTGGTGACACGCAGCAGTAGACAGACCCTGCCTGCTGCTTACACGCAGCAGTAGACAGACCCTGCCTGCTGCCGACACGCAGCAGTAGACAGACACTGCCTGCTGCTTACACGCAGCAGTAGACAGACCCTGCCTGCTGCCGACACGCAGCAGTAGACAGACCCTGCCTGCCGACACGCAGCAGTAGACAGAGCCTGTCTACTGCTGCTGGTCTACTGCTGCCACGCAGCAGTGGATCGAGCCTGCCTGCTGCCGACACGCAGCAGTGGATCGAGCCTGCCCGCTCCAGGATTCACACATGGCCGGTGACGTCACCGCGGCCGGTGGTGGGGGCTCTGAGCCAATGGGCGCTCGCCTTACTCAACACAGGCCGCGAACGCCGCGTCTCGCCGTTACCGCGACGGAGCCGAGGACGTCCTGCGGAGTTGGTGCGAAGGGTGTGGGGTGGGGAGGTCGCTCGTCCACCCGAGCGGGCGAGCGAGAGGCGGCGGCGGCGGCGGCTGCGAGCGACGCCGTCGACCCCCCCGACAGCGTCGCTGGGCGTTCTTCCTAAGCCCGCAAGCGGCCGCTTACAAAATCCCAATGCGGATAAGCGGAGGCGGCGGTGGTGGGTGGGGGGGGTGCAATGCCGAGCTCTCATTGGGCAACGCGCGGGGGAACACGTGACCGCGGACCAATGGCCGGCGGCGAGCCTGGACGTTTGTGGGGTGGGAGGGGCAGGTCGAGTTATTTTCAGTTTTAAGTTTTATTTATTTTAGTGTAGCCCTGTGAGCCAACCACAACAACAACAACAAACAAAAACACGAACAAGAAAGACATCTTCTTTGGTTCTTTCGGTAAAGTCGCCACGTAGAATAAGATTAAAATAATAAATTGATAAAATATAATAACACAATAATATTCTCACGACGTTTCGGCTCACAACACAAGCGGCCTTCATCAGGTGAAGGGGACGAGACTGTCTGGAGGACAGCGCTGGAGTGAGAGAGAAAGCCACGCTCAGATCGCGACCTTTAAGCTGTGTGAGAAGAAACAAAGCGCCCTCAACTTTAGCAAAGAAAGACATCTTAAAGTGACAAGTTCATAGTTCATTTATTTTGGTATAGCCCTGTGAGCCATTCGGCTCTTGAATCGGGTGCAAACGTAACAAACAAAAAAACATGAACAAGAAAACATCTTAAAGTGACTATGTGACTGTGCAAACAGAAAATCCAGGAAAAAAATATCAAAATATTCCTGAAATAGCACCGTACACCAACGCTGTGTGCAAAAATCCCAGTGGGATGCAAGTCAAACAACAACAACCACAAGACAACTAAGATTAAAGCCATCAGTCTAACTCCGTACTACAATAAACAAAAACATGGCCAAAACAAAAAAAAACTTTTCGAAATCACCAAAATAAAAGCCATAAATGCAATGTAACAGTGATCATAGGGACTGTGACCGAATTTTTTACAATAAACTACATAAATAAATTATAACACCAAAATCTAGAGCCATATTTTAGGCCACTGAATAGCAGTGGCAGCTATGGTTGTACAACTCCTCTAGAGCAGTTTTGAGTGAAGATCTCATAGGTAGTGATTCAAGTGGCAGTTTATTGGCAATAGCATTCCAGACCCTAGGGGCATCATTGTGCAAACAGAAAATCCATGAAAAAAAACCACAGCAAAAATATTCCTGAAAAAAGCACCGTACACCAACGCTGTGTGCAAAAAAACTAAACAAAAAGAGAGAGAGCGCTTTGTAGCTCATCGGATTCCTCAAGTTTCAAGTTTCATTTATTAGGTGTATAGCCCTGTGAGCCATGCGGCTCTTAAGTCAGGTGCAACCACAACAAACATAATTTGAACACAGAACATCTTAAAGCGACGACGCACAACAGAAACATTCTGGAATAAACCAGCAAAATAATATTGCACGCACGAAAAAACACTCATTAAAACGCTGTGTGCAAAAGTGGCAATGTGGTGCAAGCCAACAACAACAACCATAAGACAATTTAGATTTACCATATGTTTTCGAATCACCAAAATAAAGCTATAAAAACAATGCAACAACAGTAATCATAGGAACTGTGATTTTAAAATTTAACAATAAACTATATACATGACACGTACGACAAAACCTGCAGCCATAGCTTGTAGCAGGACAATCCCAGTGTATGATGTGTGAGTGAGTCAGCAGCAGCGTGAGTGAGTGTATGATTTCATTTAAAGCTTTTGTGACTGAAGGTATTCATATTCTTGGTTCTTTCGGTAAAGTCACCACGTAGAAGGGAAACAATAACATGATAAAAATATAAAACAATAAAATTCTCACGACGTTTCGACTGCAACACAAGCAATCATCGTCAGGTGTGAAAACCACAGCAAGAATTTTTTTTAAAAAAGTGGCGTTTTTTTAACGTTAGCACCACGGAGAGCGATTTGGCAGTTGTTCAGATGGACGAGTCCATCTATGTTCGGAAAAGAGACAATTTCAACCGAGAAGATGGATTCTGGCTTAGCAATCATTGGAAGGATTTGATAAACCATTTCGGGTCTTAATTGATTGTTCACGCTTACGGTGGCTTTCAGATCGCATCCATTATTTTCGTCTCCCCCCTCCTCTTTTCCGACCATAGTGGACTCGTCCATCTGAATAACTGCCAAATCGCTCTCCGTGGCGCTAGCGTTAAAAAAACACCCGCCACTTTTTTCAAATTTTCTTGCTGTGGTTTTCACACCTGATGATGATTGCTTGCGTTGCAGTCGAAACGTCGTGATAATTTTATTGTTTTATATTTTTATTATTTTATTGTTTCCCTTCTACGTGACTTTACCGAAAGAACCAAGAATATGAGTGTATGATGTGCGAGTCAGCGCACGATGTGTTAGTCAGCGCAGTGTAAATAAATATTTCACAGATTTTTTGAGGGGGGGGTTGTTTTTTTTATTAATGACCGGTGGAGGGCAACGTGAAAAGGAGGCCTACAGCGGGTTTACGTCATTTGTTTTGTTTTCACACAAATGTAAAAAAAACGCGCGTGACGTCACCCCCAAGTCGTCCCCGCCCACCTCGGCGGCCATCTTGGTAAGGGAGGGGGATTATTTCTCGCACGTGGTCGATTTGCGGAGCGGTGGACGCAAGGGGCGAGCTGGCTTCGACTCCCGCTCGCGGCCACCGACAAATCGGTGACGGCCGCCGGTCGCCGGTCACGGACGCGCCTCGAGTGAGCGCGCGGCACGGCGCGTGGGTAAACGCCCGTCCGCTGGGGAGACAAAGGCGGCCCGGAGCGTGGTGTTGGGCACACCCACACCCACCCACCCCGCTCGTCGCGCGCCACAAGTTGCCCCGGCCTTCTTTAGGTGCTGCGCTACTCACGAGCACTTGGCCCCATCAGCCTGTGGAGGCTACACGGGGGATCTTTGTTTAGGGGGGGTGAGATTTGGTTTGACATCACCACCTGATGATGACGTCACGAACCAGAGGGCGTGGCCCCTGACCAAGATGGCGGATCGCTCCCCGGCAGATTTTAATTAAAATGTTTATTCTTTAAGGGGCCGTCCATAAATGACGTCACGCACCTGGAGGGGGGGGGGGTCAGACATTTGTGACGATGGGGGGGGGGGGGTTGAGCAATGTGACGTCACATCAAAATGCGCAACTTTAAATAAATATAGACAACACGTTCTACTTAATTAAATAGACTTTTTTAATAAATGTTTTCTCCTACAACATCAGAGTGCAGCGCCACATTAAATACGCACTACAATGACAATAGTTTAAAGCGATTTGAAGCATGTTTTATATTTGGGGGGGGGGGGAGGGCAGAGCTTTGTGACGTCATATTTGAAGGGGGGGTCTGACTTTTTGTGACCCCGTGTGACGAGGGGGGGGGGGACAAAAATCGTCCAAAATCGCGTGACGTCATTTATGGACGGGCTCCTAAAGCGAATGCCGTTAAAAGTTTAAATATTTCGACTTAAAGCTTTCGTGACTGCAGGGATTCATATTTTTGGTTCTTTGGGTAAAGACTGTACCGAAAGACTTTACCGAAAGAACCAAGAATAATTTAAATATTGCCGGAGTGGCAGGGAATATAAATATACATACAGTAGACATATCCCGGATAGCGGAGCCGTCATCCCAGACGGTTTGCCCCGCATTCGTGTACAGGGAAATTGAGTTTTCAGGTCCACACGGCGTACAGCCGTTTCAATACGGGCATTGAAATAAAATGAAGTCTCTTTGTGTTTCTCCCTTGTGATGAGACTTTGTGGGATGAACGTCGAGATTTATTAGAGGCACGGGGTGACCAATAAGGTCTGACTTGGTCTGATAAGGTCGGGCACTGATCAGGGGCCGTCCATAAATGACGTCACGCGATTTTGAACGATTTTTGACCCCCCCCCCCTCGTCACACGGCGTCACAAAAAGTCAGACCCCCCTCCTAAAATATGACGTCACAAAGCTCTGCCCCCTCCCCCCCCCAAAAAATAAAACATGCTTCAAATCGCTTTAAACTATTGTCATTGTAGTGCATATTTAATGTGGCGCTGGACTCTGATGTTGTAGGAGAAAACAATTCTTAAAAAGTTTATTTAATTAAGTAGAACGTCTTGTCTATATTTAAAGTTGCGCATTTTGATGTGACGTCACATTTCTTAACCCCCCCCCCTTCGTCACACATCGTCACAAATGTCTGACCCCCCCCCCAGGTGCATGACGTCATTTATGGACGGCCCCTAAGCGGTTGACAGGCGTACAATCATCACCCACCCCCTTACTGGCAGTAGACCGATGCCTCCATCATGCAGGGGGCCGGGTGCTGTGACTCGCCATGTGTCGCACAGGGGCAGCTGCCGCTGGGGGTGCCCCCTAAGCTAGACCACACAGCAGCAAGCATCGCCCCCTCCCCCCTTAGAGATGCCCGCTTGCACGGCCGAGTGCTGAGTTACCAAATACGCACAGGGACAGCTGCCACTGGGGGTACCCCCTAAGCTAGACCACACAGCAGCAAGCATCGCCCCCCCCGCCCTACTGGCAGTAGACCGATGCCCGCATCATGCAGGGACAGTGCTGAGTCACCATGTACCCCACAGGTACAGCTGCCACTGGGGGTGCCCTTCTAGTTCGTTGAGATTCCTATGCAACCCAAATGATCTCCCCCAGCCATCGGAGCTCGAATAGCCGCGTATCAGTGCCATGCATGACACCCAAATCTCTCCACACATTGGTCAAACAGGCTGTGGCCCTACCAAATGAGCATGATGTATGAGGCGACGTTTCGAGAAAAGGCCCTTCTTTATAGCTCATAAATGCGCCTTACAGTGAAGGAAAAAAGTATTTGATCCCCTGCTGATTTTGTACGTTTGCCCACTGACAAAGAAATGATCAGTCTATAATTTTAATGGTAGGTTTATTTGAACAGTGAGAGACAGAATAACAACAAAAAATCCAGAAAAAACGCATGTCAAAAATGTTATAAATTGATTTGCATTTTAATGAGGGAAATAAGTATTTGACCCCCTCTCAATCAGGAAGATTTCTGGCTCCCAGGTGTCTTTTATACAGGTAACGAGCTGAGATTAGGAGCACACTCTTAAAGGGAGTGCTCCTAATCTCAGCTTGTTACCTGTATGAAAGACACCGGTCCACAGAAGCAATCAATCAATCAGTTTCCAAACTCTCCACCATGGCCAAGACCAAAGAGCTCTCCAAGGATGTCAGGGACAAGATTGTAGACCTACACAAGGCTGGAATGGACTACAATACCATTGCCAAGCAGCTTGGTGAGAAGGTGACAACAGTTGGTGCGATTATTCGCAAATGGAAGAAACACAAAAGAACTGTCAATCTCCCTCGGCCTGGGGCTCCATGCAAGATCTCACCTCGTGGAGTTGCAATGATCATGAGAACGGTGAGGAATCAGCACAGAACTACACGGGAGGATCTTGGCAATGATCTCAAGGCAGCTGGGACCATAGTCACCAAGAAAACAATTGGTAACACTACGCCGTGAAGGACTGAAATCCTGCAGCGCCCGCAAGGTCCCCCTGCTCAAGAAAGCACATATACATACCCGTCTGAAGTTTGCCAATGAACATCTGAATGATTCAGAGGACAACTGGGTGAAAGTGTTGTGGTCAGATGAGACCAAAATGGAGCCCTTTGGCATCAACTCAACTCGCCGTGTTTGGAGGAATGCTGCCTATTACCCCAAGAACACCATCTCCACCGTCAAACATGGAGGTGGAAACATTATGCTTTGGGGGTGTTTTTTCTGCTAAGGGGACAGGACAACTTCACCGCATCAAAGGGACGATGGACGGGGCCATGTACCGTCAAATTTTGGGTGAGAACCTCCTTCCCTCAGCCAGGGTATTGAAAATGGGTCGTGGATGGGTATTCCAGCATGACAATGACCCAAAACACACGGCCAAGGCAACAAAGGAGTGGCTCAAGAAGAAGCACATTAAGGTCCTGGAGTGGCCTAGCCAATCTCCAGACCTTAATCCCATAGCAAATCTGTGGAGGGAGCTGAAGGTTCGAGTTGCCAAACGTCAGCCTCGAAACCTTAATGACTTGGAGAAGATCTGCAAAGAGGAGTGGGACAAAATCCCTCCTGAGATGTGTGCAAACCTGGTGACCAACTACAAGAAACGTCTGACCTCTGTGATTGCCAACAAGGGTTTTGCCACCAAGTACTAAGTCATGTTTTGCAGAGGGGTCAAATACTTATTTCCCTCATTAAAATGCAAATCAATTTATAACATTTTTGACATGCGTTTTTCTGGATTTTTGTTGTTATTCTGTCTCTCACTGTTCAAATAAATCTAAACTTAAAATGATAGACTTATATTTTTGTCAGTGGGCAAACGTACAAAATCAGCAGGGGATCAAATACTTTTTTCCCTCACTGTATGTGTTTGTGTGCAGCCACTGCCAAACAATACATTCACAAGACCCAAATTTGCTTGGGATTATAAGACGCATCCGGAGAGTAAGATGCAGTGAATGTTGTTATTGTGATTGTTGTGATTGCTGTTGTGATTGTTGTTGTTGTGATTGTTGATGTGATTGCTGTTGTGATTATTGTTGTTGTTGTGATTGTTTTTGTGATTGCTGTTGTGATTATTGTTGTTGTTATGATTGTTATTGTGATTGCTGTTGTGATTATTGTTGTTGTTGTGATTGTTGTTGTGATTGCTGTTGTGATTATTGTTGTTGTGATTGTTGTTGTGATTGCTGTTGTAATTGTTGTTGTGATTATTGTTGTTGTTGTGATTGTTGTTGTGCTTGCTGTTGTGATTATTGTTGTTATTGTGATTGTTGTTGTGATTGCTGTTGTGATTGTTGTTGTTGTGATTGTTGTGATTGCTGTTGTAATTGTTGTTGTTGTTATTGTGATTGCTGTTGTGATTATTGTTGTTGTCGTGATTGTTGTTGTGATTGTTGTTGTGATTGTTGTTGTGATTGCTGTTGTAATTGTTGTTGTGATTGTTATTGTGATTGCTGTTGTGATTATTGTTGTTGTTGTGATTGTTGTTGTGATTGTTGTTGTGATTGATTATTGTTGTTGTGATTGCTGTTGTGATTATTGTTGTTATTGTGATTGTTGTTGTGATTGCTGTTGTGATTGCTGTTGTTGTGATTGTTGTTGTGATTGCTGTTGTGATTGTTGTTGTCGTTATTGTTGTTGTGATTGTTGTTGTGATTGTTGTTGTGATTGCTGTTGTGATTATTGTTGTTGTGATTGTTGTTATGATTATTGTTGTTGTGATTGTTGTTGTGATTGTTGTTGTGATTGTTGTTGCAGTACAGTGTTAATTAGGGACACCAGGCATTAGCTGCTGCCACCCTCAGACTCTAAGCTCAGCTCGCCTCCTAAGCCCCCCCCCTGATCCCCCTCGAACCCCCACCCCCTCCTCGAACTCACGGCCCCTGCGAGAGATCATCACGGGCTCCTGAGTGAGGTCAGTGGTCTCCTGAGAGAGGTCAGGGTCCGTTGAGTGAGGTCACAGCCTCCGAGTGGGGTGACGACACCCGGAGGTCAGCGTCTCCTGAGTGAGGTCAAGTCCCCCTGAGTGAGGTAAAAGGTCAGGGGCACCTGAGTGAGGTCACGGTGCCCCCCGAGAGAGGTCAGCGTCCCCTGAGTGAGGTCACGGTCACATCCCCCTGAGTGAGGTAAATGGTCCCCTGAGTGAGGTCACGACCCCCTGAGGTCAGCATACCCAGATTGAGGTCACATCCCTCTGAGTGAGGTAAATGGTCTCCTGAGAGAGGTCAGGGCCCCCCGAGAGAGGTCACGTCCCCCTGAGTGAGGTAAATGGTCTCCTGAGAGAGGTCAGGGCCCCCCGAGAGAGGTCACGTCCCCCTGAATGAGGTCACGTCCCCCTGAGTGAGGTCGAGGTGGGGGTGGGGTATGACCGTGGACAGGGCGGCTCCTAGCAGGCTTAAGGAGAGCCCCCCCCACCTCTCAGGGGGCTAAGGGGGACCCCTCCCACCCCTAATCTGATCCCCTTGAGCTGCTGCTGCTGCTACTGAACGCGTCTCCTCCTCGATCCCGCTCCTCACCTTCTCATACCATGGGTACGAGACTTGTGAGACACACACACTCACCAACACACTCACCAACACGCTCACCAACACACTCACCAACACACCAACACACTCACCAACACACTCACCAACACGCTCACCAACACACCAACACGCTCACCAACACGCTCACCAACTCACCAACACACTCACCAACACACTCACCAACACACTCACCAACACACCAACACACTCACCAACACACTCACCAACACGCTCACCAACACGCTCACCAACACACCAACACGCTCACCAACACGCTCACCAACACGCTCACCAACTCACCAACACACTCACCAACACGCTCACCAACACGCTCACCAGCACGCTCACCCTCACCACAAAGACAAAGATCCCCCGTGTAGCCTCAACGGACTGCTGGGGCAAAGTGCTGTTAGCGAGTAGCACCTGTGAAGGTCGGCACCACGAGCGGGTGGGTGGCCAGCGCCTCATTTAAGGCTGAGTCGACCTAGGGGAGGCCCGGGACCGGTTCAGATAATCGTCACTCGTGTTGGCCGTGAGCGGGAATCGAATTCGGATCGTCAGGTTCATAGCACAGCGTAGCGCTAACCGCTACACTACCGCTCCCCACAGACACACATACACACACACACAGACACACATACAGACACACACACAGACACACACAGACACACACACAAACACACAGACACACACACAGACACAGAAACACATACACACACAGACACACACACAGACACACATACACACACAGACACACACACAGACACACACACACAGACACACACAGATACACACAGACAGACACACACACAGACACGCGTGCGGCCATCCAGCAGTGGAGAGAGGTGGTGGTGACGCTTTGTGACGACCGTGATGATGGTTGTTGTTGTTGGTGGTGGTGGTGGTGATGATTGTTGTGGTCTTGACAGCTGTGTTGATACGGTTGTGACGGTGATGGTGGACACTGAATGTGGTGATAAAAGTCGTTGTTGCTGGTGATGATCGGAGTGGTAATAGGGGTGGTGGTGATGATGATAGTAGTGGTGGTGATGATGATAGCGGTGATGGTAGTGGTGATATTGATAGTGGTGGTTATGGTGATGGTGATGAGAGTGTTGATAATTAGTGGTGGTGATGATGGTAGTGGTGATGGTGATGATAGTGGTGTCGATGATGGTAGTGGTGGTGGTGGCGATGATGGTAGTGGTGATACTAGTCGTGATGATGGTGGTAACGGTGATGGTGGTGATGATGATGGTAGTGGTGGTAAGAATAGGAGTGATGATGGTGGTGGTGGTGATGATAGTGGTGGTAGCGATATCTGAACTGAACCTTTTCCTGGGCCCCCTCCAAGCCGACTCAGCTTTATTATGAGTAACCTACCTACCTGTTTGCGGTGTGTAAACATCGCCACTGGGGAGACAAAGGCGGCCGGGCGTGGTGTTGACCAAAACCCGTGCAGCGTGCCGGCCTTCATAGGTGCTCGCCAACAGCACTTGTCCCACCAGGCTGTGTGGGCTACACGGGGGACCTGTGTCTATGTTTGTAGCTATGTTGTTGGTGTATTTATATGTTGATGGTGTTGTGTTGATGTGGTGATTGTGGCGGTGATGTAAGCCGTGTGTGTATGTGAGAAGGGTGATGTGGTGTTGATGTGATGATGTTGGTGATGATTTAGCCATGTGCGTGTGAGCAGGGTGGTGTTGATGTTGATGTGGTGATGGCAGTGGTGATGATTTAGCCGTGTGTGTGCGGCGTGATGCTGATGTGGTGGTGATGGTGGTGATGTCGGCGTGTGTGTGAGCGGGGTGATGTTGTGTTGATGTGGTGATGATGGTGGTGGTGATGTAGGTGTGTGTGTGAGCGGGGTGATGTTGTGTTGATGTGGTGGTGATGGTGGTGGTGATGTAGGCGTGTGTGTGAGCGGGGTGGTGTTGTGTTGATGTGGTGATGATGATGGTGGTGATGTAGACGTGTCTGTGAGCGGGGTGGTGTTGTGTTGATGTTGTGATGATGATGGTTGTGATGTCGGCGTGTGTGTGAGCGGGGTGATGTTGTGTTGATGTGGTGATGATAGTGGTGGTGATGTAGGTGTGTGTGTGAGCGGGGTGATGTTGTGTTGATGTGGTGATGATGGTGGTGATGTCGGCGTGTGTGTGAGCGGGGTGATGATGTGTTGATGTGGTGATGATGGTGGTGGTGATGTAGGTGTGTGTGTGAGCGGGGTGATGTTGTGTTGATGTGGTGATGATGGTGGTGATGTCGGCGTGTGTGTGAGCGGGGTGATGATGTGTTGATGTGGTGATGATGGTGGTGGTGATGTCGGCGTGTGTGTGAGCGGGGTGGTGTTGTGGGGAGCGGTAGTGTAGTGGTTAGCGCCACGCTGCGCTATGAACCTGACGACCCGGGTTCGATTCCCGCTGACGGCTGACGGCCAACACCAGTGACGATTATCTGAACCGGTCCCGGGCCTCACCTAGGTCGACTCAGCCTCGAATGAGTACCTGGTGCGGTGTGTAAACATTGCCACTAGGGAGACAAAGGCGGTCGGGCGTGGTGCTGGCCACCCACTCCCTCGTGTACCGTTCCGGCCTTCATAGGTGCTCGGTAACAGCACTTGCCCCTACAGTCTATTAAGGCTATACGGGGGATCTTTGGTTTTGTCTTGGTGGTGGTGATGGTGGTGGTGATGGTGGTGATGATGTAGACGTCTGTGTGAGCGGGGTGTTGTTGATGTTGTTGATGGGTACAAATTCGCACCTCTACCCCCACATCACGGAGGCGCTCAATTACGCAACGAGTGTGATCACGCAGCCCCCACCCATCACCCAGCCCCGCTCCTCCAACACCCCACGCGTCACGTGACTCGCTCCAATAATGGCGAACATTCACACGTGGTGGGCTTCGCTCGTGCAACTCGACGCGTCCCAGACCCCTGTGCCGGGATGGTGATGTGACAGCGAGAAAGTTCAACCGCGGTCTTTCTGTCTGTCTGATCGTAAGGCGACGGGACCATCGTGACGGTGATTGTGCTGCGTACGAATCGGACGGTGAATTAGATCGGGGGACATGTATCAATCAATGTTGTGTCGTTAAAACCCGCCACCACCCGACACGGCCAACTAGTAAGGGGTTGTCACGTAAACAGAACGTGGCCAATTGGTTACTGGTACAGCACTAAGGGGCCGTCCATAAATGACGTCACGCACCTGGGGGGGGGGGTCAGACATTTGTGACGAGGGGGGGGGGGTTGAGAAATGTGACGTCACATCAAAATGCGCAACTTTAATTAAATATAAACACGTTCCACTTAATGAAATATACTTTTTTTTATAAATGTTTTCTCCTACAACATCAGAGTGCAGCGCCACATTAAATACGCACTACAATTACAATAGTTTAAAGCGATTTGAAGCATTTTTTATTTGGGGGGGGTGGGGAGGGCAGAGCTTTGTGACGTCATATTTGGGGGGGTCTAACCTTGTGTGACGAGGGGGGGGGGGTTAAAAATCGTCCAAAATCGCGTGACGTCATTTATGGACGGCCCCTAATCGGTTGCGTGTTGGAGAGCCCAGCCACAACATTTACAATCCGAGTCCGACGTTTCGCCAGTAATCACAACCGGCTTCATCAGGCGACAGCCAGATTTGTGGAGAAGTCCTCCTGTTTCGTTCCTTGTGTAGAGCCGTAGCTGTGTTGACTACCACGCTTCTTACACAATGATGTGGGGGTGGGGGAGATTAGTGATTGGCTTTCCAACACACAACCGGTTAGTGCTGTACTAGTGTATTGCACTATACACTACACTATACACTACACACTACACTACACTATACACTACACTATACACTACACTCTACACTACACTATCCACTATACACTCCACTATACTACTATACACTACACTATACACTACTATATACTACACTATACACTACACTATACACTACACTATACACTACACTATCCACTACACTATACACTACACTATACACTACACACTACACTACTATACACTACACTATACACTACACTCTACACTACACTATACACTACTCTAAACTACACACAACACTATACACTACGCTATCCACTACACTGTACACTACACTATACACTCCACTATACTACTATACACTACACTATACACTACTATACACTACACTATACACTACTATACACTACACACTACACTATACACTACACTATCCACTACACTCTACACTACACTATACACTCCACTAAACTACTATACACTACACTATAAACTACTATACACTACACTATACACTACTATACACTACACTATACACTACTATACACTACACTATACACTACTATACACTACTACACACTACACTATACACTACTACACACTACACTATACACTACACTATCCACTCCACTATACTACTATACACTCCACTATACTACTATACACTACACTATAAACTACTATACACTACACTATACACTACTATACACTACACTATACACTGCTATACACTACACACTAGTGCTGTACTAGTGACGAATTGGCCACGTTCTGTTTACGTGACACGAACCCTTACTAGTTGGCTTTGTCGGGTGGTGGCGGGGTTTTACGACACATTTATACATTTACGCGATCTAACCCCACAACAAACCTCTATCATGGATGATATTGGTCGCGAAAGTACGTGTTAAACTAGATAGGGGCATTGGACGATGACGATCAATGATGATGATGGTGAGCAAGGCACGGAGATTTTGATTATGATGATGGAGCTGATCGTAGGGGAACGCTTTCAGCTCGCGCGTGGTCACGTGCGCATGCCTTGGTATGTATTAAGACGACAAAGACAAAGATCCCCCGTATAGCCTCCGCATAATTTTCGGGCAAGTGCTCTTAGCGACTAGCACCAATGAAAGCCGCCACGGCACACGAGGGGGTGGGTGGCCAGCACCACGCCCGACCGCCTTTGTCTCCCCAGTGGCGATGTTTACTACACACCGCACCGGGTACACATTTGAGGCCCAGGACCGGTTCAGATAATCGCCACTTGGTGTTGGTGGTGGTCGTGAGCCGGGAATCGAATTCGGGATAATGGTGAGTTCACACCGCAGCGCGCTAACCGCTGCACCACCGCTCCCCACGCATGGAATCCCATCTACAGCACAGTACGTGCGTGCCTATATATGTGGATATTTGGAACACGCAAACATAATTGCGTGCATATATACGACACGCGAACGTATGCACGTATGCATGTACATGCGTGCATATGAATACTTGTGCACACGCGTGCTACATGCATGCACACGCGTGCACGTGCTTGTGTGTGTGAGTGTGTTTGCAAGATTTCGGAGCTCAGAGCAGATGACGTCATCGCATTCAGCTTCATCTCCCCCGCCCCTCCTGCCCCCCCTGCCCCCCCCCCACTACTCCTCCCCCCCTGACCCCCTTCACTACCCCTCCCCCCTGACCCCCCCTTCACTACCCCTCCCCCCTGACCCCCCTTCACTACCCCTCCCCCCTGACCCCCCCTTCACTACCCATCCCCCCCTGACCCCCCTTCACTACCCCTCCCCCCTGACCCCCCTTCACTACCCCTCCCCCCCTGACCCCCCCTTCACTACCCCTCCCCCCCTGACCCCCCTTCACTACCCCTCCCCCCTGACCCACCTTCACTACCCCTCCCCCCCTGAACCCCCTTCACTACCCCTCCCCCCCTGAACCCCCTTCACTACCCCTCCCCCCCTGAACCCCCTTCACTACCCCTCCACCCTGACCCCCCTGAACCCCCCCTTCACTACCCCTCCCCCCCTGAACCCCCTTCACTACCCCTCTCCCCTGACCCACCTTCACTACCCCTCCCCCCTGACCCCCCTTCACTACCCCTCCCCCCTGAACCCCCTTCACTACCCCTCCCCCCTGAACCCCCTTCACTACCCCTCCCCCCCTGAACCCCCTTCACTACCCCTCCCCCCTGACCCCCCTGAACCCCCCCCCTTCACTACCCCTCCCCCCCTCCCCCCTTCACTACCCCTCCCCCTGCACCCCCCCCCCCTGCCCCCCATTCGCTGAATCTGTGAATTTCACCAAACCCTGGGTCTGGGGTCTGCTTTCCATTCCCTTCAAAATTATAGTACATTTTTAAAATATATAAAATTAATACAAATCTACAAATGTACCCGTTAATAGACGCGCATTCAGTTTATTAATCACCGCTCATTCGTTCCCTCTCTCATTCGTTCCTTCATTCATTCCCCCACTCCCCTCTCGATCCCTCCGTGCACCGCCAACTCCTCGTTCGTGCGTTTCGCTCCTTCCGTGGTCCGTTCGAACCTCAATTCTCCCCGGAGCGAATTGCATTCATCCACTCGCCCATTCATTCACAGCCGCTGGGAACTGTTGTCTGAACGAAGGGTTTAACGAGGAATTATACCAAAAAAAATGTTTCATTAATAAAATTAATCCCTTCGCTCGCTCATTCATTCACGCGGCCATCCCATTCCATCGTGCGAGCATTGTGGTTTCGAATGATGCGCCAGCCAGGTTAGCTGACCCGTGAACCTCCTACGATTGTAAGCAGGTAAATAAGGCCTTGTTGACACACTGAGAGCTCAGTCTCTTTGGAAGACAAGACCCCCCACCCCCTCCCCCCGTCGACCCCCCGCCCCTCCCCCCGGCCCCTCCCCCACACAGCCCCCCACCCACCCACCCACCACCTTCACTCGACCATTGTCTGGGTTCCATCAAGCGTGGTCTGTGAATTCTCGTCTGCAGACCGGCTCGGTCACGTGGCCTGGTGGCAGATTTCTACAGATTCCCACGCCCCCCCCCACCATCCCCCCCCTCCTCCACTCCCCATCCCATAGCAATTCACAGATCACGCAATTGCACCAACGATTGGATGGATGATCGACCACAGACTTGCACAGAGACCTATAGACTCACACAGAGACCCACAGACTCACACAGAGACCCATTGATTCATACAGAAACCCATAGACTCACACAGAGGCCCATAGACTCATAAAGAGGCCCACAGACTCACGCAGACACCCATAGACTTGCACAGAGACCCATAGACTCACACACAGAGACCCGCAGACTCACACAGAGATCCGTAGGCTCACACAGAGACCCAGAGTCAGCGTAGTGGGTCGGGGTGGTTACTCGGGACCGCTGGAGTTATTACTGATGTCGTCAGCCGTGACCCGGAATCGAACTCAGGCCACTGGGTTCCTTGCGCGGTCCGCTAACCACTGCGCCACCGCTACATCGAGTTCCACACTCGTGTCTGTGTAAAAAAACTACACTTTTTATTTTGCCAGGTAAGGCCTCCCACTGAGAGAGACACGCAAACTAAAAATATACAGCAGCAGGCATCGTCAGGGTCGGGATGGAACCCACGACCTCCTGTAGACCAGGCGAGGTAGTTAACATCTCACCACGGAGAGAGAGAGACACGCAAACTCCAAATATACAGCAGGCATCATCAGGGTCGGGATCGAACCCACGACCTCCTGTAGACCAGGCGAGGTAGTTAACATCTCACCACAGAGAGAGAGACACGCAAACTCCAAATATACAGCAGCAGCAGGCGTCAGGGTCGGGATCGAACCCACGACCTCCTGTAGACCAGGCGAGGTAGTTAACATCTCACCACAGAGAGAGAGACACGCAAACTCCAAATATACAGCAGGCATCGTCAGGGTCGGGATGGAACCCACGACCTCCTGTATACCAGGCGAGGTAGTTAACATCTCACCACGGAGAGAGAAAGACACGCAAACTCCAAATATACAGCAGCAGCAGCAGCAGGCGTCAGGGTCGGGATGGAACCCACGACCTCCTGTATACCAGGCGAGGTAGTTAACATCTCACCACAGAGAGAGAGACACGCAAACTCCAAATATACAGCAGCAGCAGGCGTCAGGGTCGGGATGGAACCCACGACCTCCTGTATACCAGGCGAGGTAGTTAACATCTCACCACAGAGAGAGAGACACGCAAACTCCAAATATACAGCAGCAGCAGGCGTCAGGGTCGGGATCGAACCCACGACCTCCTGTATACCAGGCGAGGTAGTTAACATCTCACCACAGAGAGAGAGACACGCAAACTCCAAATATACAGCAGGCATCGTCAGGGTCGGGATGGAACCCACGACCTCCTGTAGACCAGGCGAGGTAGTTAACATCTCACCACGGAGAGAGAGAGACACGCAAACTCCAAATATACAGCAGCAGCAGCAGGCGTCAGGGTCGGGATGGAACCCACGACCTCCTGTATACCAGGCGAGGTAGTTAACATCTCACCACAGAGAGAGAGACACGCAAACTCCAAATATACAGCAGCAGCAGGCGTCAGGGTCGGGATGGAACCCACGACCTCCTGTATACCAGGCGAGGTAGTTAACATCTCACCACAGAGAGAGAGAGACACGCAAACTCCAAATATACAGCAGCAGCAGGCGTCAGGGTCGGGATGGAACCCACGACCTCCTGTAGACCAGGCGAGGTAGTTAACATCTCATAGCCACCGTGGTGCACAGACGTCGAGTCTCAAGACTTGTTAAAAGGAGGGTGCTGCTGCTGCTGCATGGTCGATGCGTGACCCGGTCCCATTTCCACATCGTGAGTGATGGCAGGGAGGAGCGGTGGCGCAGTGGTTAGCGCGCTGCAACACAACCCCGACAACGATTCCCGCTCACGGCCACCACCAGCACCCAGCGTGGCGATTATCTTAACCGGTCCTGGTCCTCACCCCTAGGTCGACTCGGCCTCGAATGAGTACCTGGTGCGATGTGCAAGCATCGCCACTGGGGAGACAAAGGCGGCCGTGCGCGGAGCTGACCAACCCACCCCCTTGCCACGCGAGGCTGTCGAGGCTACACGGGGGATCTTTGCCTGCGTGTGCTTTTTTTTGCGTGTGCGCGTTGCGGGTGGGTGGGTGGGGGGTCAACAGCGCAGCGGTCAGCGGCACGCTGCGGTCACGGACCGGGAACCAAGAAGACCCAAGTTCGATTCCCGCACGGGGCCAGCAACACAAGCGGTCCCGGGCCTCCCCTAGGTCGGCTCAGCCTCAACTGAGGACCCGGTGCGGCGCGTTAACGCACGAGGCGACGCGAGCGTCTGGCCGTGGTGGTGCTCCTAACCAAACCCCTCGTTGAGCCTTAATAGGTGCTCGCTAACAGCACTTGCCCCAACAGTCTGTTCAGGCTACACGGGGGATCTTTGTCTTTGTTGTGTGTATGTCTCTCTCGCTATGTATGTCGGTGTTTCATTATACATCTGAGAAGATGGAGAAGGGGGGGCGGGGAGTTGTGGGGGGGGGGGGCTGGGGGGGGTCTCCCTTCATCACTCGCCCCCCCCCCTCCATCCCCCCCTCGCCCCGCCCCTCCCCCCTCTCTGCTGCTCCGCGAGCCCAGCGCGCGGTGCTCACTCGGCACGCGGCGCGGGATGAGGAGGATGTGAATCTGGGATCGGATTGAGATAGAACCAGGATCGGATTGAGATAGAACCAGGATCGGATTGATATAGAACCAGGATCGGATTGATATAGAACCAGGATCGGATTGAGATAGAACCAGGATCGGATTGAGACAGAACCAGGATCGGATTGAGATAGAACCAGGAACGAATTGAGATAGAACCAGGATCGGATTGAGACAGAACCAGGATCGGATTGAGATAGAACGAGAATCGAATTGAGATAAAACGAGGATCGGACCGATATATAAAACCAGGACCGGATCGGAGTTCGGGAGTCATGGATGAGAATGAAGAGAAGTGTGGACAGAAGCGAGGTAGGCACTCTGCACGGGGTTCACGGGGGGTGAGAGAGGGGATGAGAGAGGGGATGAGAGAGGGGATAGGGGGGTACAGGCATGGGGAATGGATCATCATCATCATCAGCAGCAGCGGTTGTATCAATCGCCACCGCCATGATCAGCAGCAGAAGCAGCAACATGAGAAATACCATCATCATCAGCAACATCACCATCAACAGCAATATCCACATTGTCAGCAGCAGCATCAGCAGGAGGAAGGGGCAACATACACACCACGGTTATCAGCAGCAGCGACATTCGCATCAGCAGCATCATCATCAGCAACAGCATTGTCAGCAACATCATCAGCAGCAGCAACATTCACATCAGCATCAGGTGCATTATTCAATCAGCACCAACAGTAGGAGACACCATTAACAGCAACAGGCACATCAATCATCCTCACCATCATCAGCATCATCAGCAGCAGCAACATCATCAGCAACATCATCAGCAGCATCACCAGCAGCATCTTCACCATCATCAGCATCACCATCATCAGCAACATCATCAGCATCATCATTAGCAGCAGCAGCATCAGCTTCAGCAGTGGTAAAACCATCAACAGCAACAGGCCAATCAATCATCTTCAACATCATCAGCATCAACATCATCAGCATCATCAGCTCCAGCAGTAGTAAATCCATTATCAGCAACAGGCACATCAATAATCTTCACCATCATCAGCATCAACATCATCATCAGCATCATCAGCATCATTATCGTGAAGTGTAATGTGTGTGCGAGTCCGAGTGACCGTCCCACATCAGTGGCAGGTCACGGGTTACGTAACACGTGACACAATATCCAGGCAGGTCACGTGCCGAGGCGATGGTGATTTGTGGTGGTGGTGATGGTGATGATGGTGGTGCGGTGCGTAAAAACATCGCCACTAGGGAGACAAAGGCGGTCGGGCGCGTTGCTGACCAACCCACCCACTCGTGTGCTACCGTGTCGGCCTTCATCGGTGCTACTCGCTAACAGCACTTGCCCCAACAGTCCGTTACAGGCTATACGGGGGATCTTTGTCTTTGCTGGTCATCACGGTGGTGGTGGTGATCACGGTGCTGCTGATGGTGATGATGATCACAGCGTGGTTAATGATGGTGATGATGGTTAACAAGATAGTAGTGATGACAGGGATGATGATGATGGTGGTGGTGGTGTTGATTTATACAAAGTTCCCCCTCCGTAGCTTGCACAGGGAGTTGGGGGCGAGTGCTCTTGTGAGCGAGTAACCACACGTACACAAGACAAAGATTCCCTGTGTAGCCTTAACAGACTGTAGAGGCAAGTGCTGTTAGCGAGCACCTATTAAGGCTCGACGAGGGGTTTGGTTAGGAGCACCACCACGGCCAGACGCTCGCGTCGCCTCGTGCGTTAACGCGCCGCACCAGGTACTCATTTGAGGCCGAGTAGACCTAGGGGAGGCCCATGACCGGTTCAGATAATCGTCACCGGTGTTGGCCGTGAACGGGAATCGAACCCGGGTGGCAAGGTTCGTTGCGCAACGTAGCGCTAACAGCTACACTACCGCTCCACACACACAGACACACACACAGACACACACAGACACACACAGAGACACACAGACACACACACAGACACAACAACAACAACCGCCATTCGCCACTAAGTGGGGGTGACGTCACCACGACGCTTGTGCCAGGCCATGTGCACCTTGAGGCCACGTGTAGTGTCGAACGCCCGCTGGCAGGAGGTCACGGGGCAGACCCAGTAGGTGCCACGGGTCGACTGACTGAGATGACTGGCTGATGCACCACCTGTGCCCCCTACTGTGCCAACCTGCTGTGCTTTAGCCACCCGGCGCTCCGCTCGTTGTTGTGAGCGTCGCTCCTCCGCCCTCCGTTGTTGTTGGAGGGCGACTACCTCCAACTGCCCAGTAGCGTCCTTCACGAGCCTCCTCCACAGAGGCCGATCTTGACACCGCTGGTACCGGTCATCGGCAAGTCCACTCAGCTCCACGTCCTCTTGTACCACATCACTCCATCTCTTCTCTAGCCCGTGCCGCGCCCGCTTAGCCCCCTCGATCCGGCCGAACAAAAGCTGTTTCGGCATGCGGTGGCTGGGCATGCGGGCTACATGACCCAGCCATCGCAGCCTTGCCCGCCGGAGGAGCTCACCGATGGGACCTTGCCCAGATCTTTCAAGGATTTGTGAGCTCCTCACACAATCCAGTCTGGTTAAACCCAGGATGGGTCGTAGGCAGGCCAGCCTAAATGTTTCTAACCGGCGAAGATGTTCCATTAGGGGGGTCCAGACACAAAGACAAAGACAAAGATCCCCCGTATAGCCTTAACAGACTGTAGGGGCAAGTACTGTTAGCGAGCACCTATGAAGGCCGGAACGGTACACGAGGGGGTGGGTGGCCAGCACCACGCCCGACCGCCTTTGTCTCCCTAGTGGCAATGATTACACACCGCACCAGGTACTCATTTGAGGCTGAGTCAACCTAGGGGAGGCCCGGGACCGGTTCAGATAATCGTCACTGGTGTTGGCCGTGAGCGGGAATCGAACTCGGGTCGCCAGGTTCATAGCGCAGCGCGCTAACCGCTACACACAGACGCACACACACACACAGACACACACACAGACACAAACAAAAATAACAAAGATCCCCCCGTATAGCCTTAACAGACACACACACAGACACACAGAGACACACACAGACACACACAGACACACACACACAGACACACACACAGACACACACAGACACACACACAGACACACACAGACACACACACAGACACACACAGACACATACACACAGACACACACACACACGTGCACTCTCTAATAATACCATTCGTGACCGCCACGTGGGCTCTGCCTCTTGAAGTTGTTTCAAAGGTGCCTCGCGCAGCACGTGAGCTGGGGGGAGGGTTGGGGGGAGGGGCGGGGGGGAGTTAGGGGGGGGGGCTCTCCTCTGCCCACACTCCACAGCCCCTGACCCTTAACCCTGATGACCCTGACCGTAATCCTGACTCTAACCGACCCTCACCATGTAAACCTACGCTGATAGGCAGCACTTACAACGCTGACGCCTTACCTAGCCCTCGTTCTTCACACGATCTCTCGCCTCTGACCTAGATCTAACCCTGAGTCTATAAACTAGATCTAACTCTGAGTCTATAAACCAGACCTAGATCTAACCCTGAGTCTATAAACTAGATCTAACTCTGAGTCTATAAACCAGACCTAGATCTAACTCTGAGTCTATAAACCAGACCTAGATCTAACTCTGAGTCTATAAACTAGATCTAACTCTGAGTCTATAAACTAGATCTAACTCTGAGTCTATAAACTAGACCTAGATCTAACCCTGAGTCTATAAACTAGACCTAGATCTAACCCTGAGTCTATAAACTAGACCTAGATCTAACCCTGAGTCTATAAACCAGACCTATATCTAACCCTGAGTCTATAAACCAGACCTAGATCTAACCCTGAGTCTTTAAACTAGATCTAACTCTATGTCTATAAACTAGACCTAGATCTAACTCTGAGTCTATAAACTAGATCTAACCCTGAGCCTATAAACTAGATCTAACTCTGAGTCTATAAACCAGACCTAGATCTAACTCTGAGTCTATAAACTAGATCTAACTCTGAGTCTATAAACCAGACCTAGATCTAACTCTGAGTCTATAAACTAGATCTAGATCTAACCCTGAGTCTATAAACTAGATCTAACTCTGAGTCTATAAACCAGACCTAGATCTAACCCTGAGTCTATAAACTAGACCTAGATCTAACCCTGAGTCTATAAACTAGACCTAGATCTAACTATGAGTCTATAAACTAGGCCTAGATCTAACCCTGAGTCTATAAACTAGACCTAGATCTATCTCTGAGTCTATAAACTAGACCTAGATCTAACCCTGAGCCTATAAACTAGATCTAACTCTGAGTCTATAAACCAGATCTAGATCTAACTCTGAGTCTATAAACTAGATCTAACTCTGAGTCTATAAACCAGACCTAGATCTAACCCTGAGTCTATAAACTAGACCTAGATCTAACCCTGAGTCTATAAACCAGACCTAGATCTAACCCTGAGTCTATAAACTAGATCTAACCCTGAGTCTATAAACTAGACCTAGATCTAACCCTGAGTCTATAAACTAGACCTAGATCTAACCCTGAGTCTATAAACTAGACCTAGATCTAACCCTGAGTCTATAAACTAGACCTAGATCTAACCCTGAGTCTATAAACTAGATCTAACCCTGAGTCTACAAACTAGACCTAGATCTAACCCTGAGTCTATAAACTAGACCTAGATCTAACCCTGAGTCTATAAACTAGATCTAACCCTGAGTCTATAAACTAGACCCAGATGTAACCCTGAGTCTATAAACTAGATCTAGATCTAACCCCGAGTCCATAAACCAGACCTAGATCTAACTCTGAGTCTATAAACTAGACCTAGATCTAACCCTGAGTCTATAAACTAGACCTAGATCTAACCCTGAGTCTATAAACTAGACCTAGATCTAACCCTGAGTCTATAAACTAGACCTAGATCTAACCCTGAGTCTATAAACTAGACCTAGATCTAACCCTGAGTCTATAAACTAGACCTAGATCTAACTCTGAGTCTATAAACTAGACCTAGATCTAACTCTGAGTCTATAAACTCGACCTAGATCTAACTCTGAGTCTATAAACTAGACCTAGATCTAACCCTGAGTCTATAAACTAGACCTAGATCTAACCCTGAGTCTATAAACCAGACCTAGATCTAACCCTGAGTCTATAAACTAGACCTAGATATAACCCTGAGTCTATTAACCAGACCTAGATCTAACTCTGATTCTATAAACTAGACCTAGATCTAACCCTGAGTCTATAAACTAGATCTAACCCTGAGTCTATAAACTAGATCTAACCCTGAGTCTATAAACTAGACCTAGATCTAACTCTGAGTCTATAAACCAGACCTAGATCTAACCCTGAGTCTATAAACTAGACCTAGATCTAACCCTGAGTCTATAAACCACCATTATCGCACAAAACCCACACTCGTATCCGTACCCCTAATTCTAACCCGATCTTTAACAGTATCCCCAACTCTGACCTCTAACGCTGATCCCAAAAATATAACTCTAAACCTGACCCTAACCATACACCTAATTCTAACCAAACCCCTAACTATAACCTGTAACTCTAACCCCTGAATCTAACCCATAACTCTAACCCCTAAATCTAACCCCTAACTCTAACCGCTAACGCTAGCCCCTAACTCTAACCCCTAACTCTAACTCCTAAACCTAACCCCTAAATCTAACACCTAACCCATAACTCTAACCCCTAACACTAGCCCCTAACACTAATCCCTAACTCTAACCCCTAACACTAGCCCCTAAATCTAACCCCTAACACTAATCCCTAACACTAGCCCCTAACTCTAACCCCTAACTCTAACCCCTAACACTAACCCCTAACTCTAACTCCTAAACCTAACCCCTAACTCTATCCCCTAACACTAACCCCTAACACTAACCCCTAGCTCTAACCCCTAACACTAACCCCTAACTCTAACCCCTAACACTAGCCCCTAACTCTAACCCCTAACTCTAACCCCTAAATCTAACCCCTAACTCTAACCCATAAATCTAACCCCTAACACTAACCCCTAACACTAGCCCCTAACTCTAACCCCTAATACTAACCCCTAAATCTAACCCATAAATCTAACCCCTAACACTAGCCCCTAACTCTAACCCCTAACACTAACCCCTAACTCTAACCCCTAACTCTAATCCCTAACTCTAACCCCTAACCCGAACCTTTAACTCTGAAGCCCGAATCTCATAGCCCCACCCTTCACCCCCCGGGGGTGCCACCGTCACCGCCACACCACCCATTTCCCTGGCAACGGTTACCAGGGCGATGCACTACCGTTGCCATGGCAACCTGGTCTCCCGCCCTCGCCTCAAAACGGGGGCGGGTAGAAACCTGCGGCAGCCCTCGCGTTGCCAGGCAACGATCAGGGCACGAGATGGAGTGTGCGTGTGTGTGTAAGATTGTCTGTGTGTTCAAAGAGGGTGGAGCGGTAGTGTAGTGGGTAGCGCTACGCTGCACTACGATCCCAGCGACCCGACTTCGATTCCCGCTCATGGCCAACGCCAGTGACGATTATCTGAACGGGTCCTGGGCCTCCCCTAGGTCGACTCAGCCTCAAATGAGTACCTGGTGCGGTGTGTAATAAACATCGCCACTGGGGAGACAAAGGCGGCCGGGCGCGGAGCTGGCCACCCACCCTCTCATTTGCCGTGCGGGCCTTCAAAGGTGCTTGGCAGCAGCACTTGCCCGAAAAGTCTGTTAAGGCTATACGGGGGATCTTTGTTTTTCGTCCACTATGGTGATGGGCATCCACATCGCATTACATTCAAACCCACAATAGCCTGGTCTCCTGATGCAGAGGGGGCATGGGTGAGGTCCAGGACTGTAACTACCTCGCCTGGCCTACAGGAGGTCGTGGGTTCGATCCCGACCCTGACGCCTGCTGTATATTTGGAGTTTGCGTGTCTCTCTCTCTCTGTGTGGTGGGATGTTAACTACCTCGCCTGGTATACAGGAGGTCGTGGGTTCGATCCCGACCCTGACGATGCCTGCTGCTGTATATTTGGAGTTTGCGTGTCTCTCTCTCTCTCTGTGTGGTGGGATGTTAACTACCTCGCCTGGTATACAGGAGGTCGTGGGTTCGATCCCGACCCTGACGATGCCTGCTGCTGTATATTTGGAGTTTGCGTGTCTCTCTCTCTCTCTCTCTGTGGTGAGATGTTAACTACCTCGCGTGGTCTACAGGAGGTCGTGGGTTCGATCCCGACCCTGACAATGCCTGCTGTATATTTGGAGTTTGCGTGTCTCTCTCTCTGTGTGGTGAGATGTTAACTACCTCGCCTGGTATACATGAGGTCGTGGGTTCGATCCCGACCCTGACAATGCCTGCTGTATATTTGGAGTTTGCGTGTCTCTCTCTCTCTGTGGTGAGATGTTAACTACCTCGCCTGGTCTACAGGAGGTCGTGGGTTCGATCCCGACCCTGACGATGCCTGCTGCTGTATATTTGGAGTTTGCGTGTTTCTCTCTCTCTCCGTGGTCGCGTGGATTTTTTCTCCGGGTTTTCCGATTTTCCCCTCCACGTTTAGAAACACGAGTTGAGTATTTGACTCCTGCAATACATTTCCACAGGATGAGTCACTTCGTTGAGCTATCATTCGTGGCCAGGTCGCTTCTGCAAAAGAGTTACGTAGCTCAGTGGGCTTTACCTTGTAAAAATATATATAACAAAATAGTTTAGTTTAGTTTTTAGGGTACACGGTCCAGGCCTCCCCAGAGACCCTGGCTAATGGAGGCGTGTGCTGCTGGCTAGCTAATAGAAGGTGACAGGCCCACTCCCACACCGTCTACAGCATCCCGACCTCCGAGAATGAGGAGTCTTACCGGAGCCTTCGCTCGGAGCTTCGGAGATTCGTGCGGTGCTGAAAGGGCGAGTGGTGGTCGCGGGTCGCTGAGGGGGGGGGGGGGATGGAAACTGCTTCGGCATTGCGCAATCACAAATCACTCTTTGATTCTATCAACAAATGACCTCGCAGCGCCACACCTACCACCGTCCTTCAGACACAGGTTCGCACGTGGACCGAGAATTTCTGTGAGCCTCTTGGGGGAGGGGAAGCCTCTCGCTCCAGACGCTATCATGGGGCAAGGTGGGAGTTGACCCTGCTGGGGCTGCCGTGCCCCAAATATTGGAGGAAGTAGGCACCCAGTCGTGTGAGTGTCTGGCTGCTGTGCCATCTGTTGAGGAAGTTTGAAGGGCGATGTGGTGCTCGAGACCAGGTAAAGCCTCGGGTCGAGGTGACCTCCCAGGTGAACTGTTGTGTGCAGGCTGCCCTACATGCCATCATCACAACTGTCTGCACCACAGGACGGTTTCCACAAGGATTGGAAGGATGCCCTGGCGGTCCCCATTTATGAGAAGGGCGACCGCACTGATTGTAGCAACGACAGGGGCATCTCGGTGTGAGGCCGGGAGAGGTCCTGGCAAGGATCATTCCACATCGCGTCCTTACCAGGCACGCTCAGGAGATTCTTGCGGAGCCCCAATGATGTATGGGGCCGGGAAGATCCTACACGGACGCCATATTCTCAAGAGAATGTCAAAAAGGACCTTCATCTCTGCTTTATTGAGCAGGTCCAAGGCCCTATGATACCATCAAATAGGTCAGGGCTCTGGGTTGTTCTGCGTGCTTTCGGGGTCCCTGACCTGACCCTCTGCTCTGATAGCGGCTGAGAGTCAGAGCCATTCCCCCTTCGCCCTGGCATGCGACAGGGATGTCCTCTGGCCCCCACACTTCTCAACAACTTCTTTGACCGGCTTGGATCGAGAGGCGTTCCAGGGCTGTAGCGGAGAAATGTCCGTCCGGTCGACATTGCGGGTGCGGCCGAGGGATGACTCCCTCCCGGTCGGCCGTGTCGTGCGCGCTGATGTCCTGGTGGTCGCTCCTCACTCTGAGAAGGAGTTTGCGACTCTGTTGCTGAACCTGGAGCGAGCCACTAATAGATGGGGGGGGGGGGCTGAGCATCAACCCCCCCCCCGACAAAAACAAAGCACCCGCCTGCGTGTTTTGTGCCATCACACACTGGTTGTGGTTAGGGTTGTGGTTATGGTTGTGGTTGTGGTAAGGGTTGTGGTTATGGTTGTGGTTAGGGTTGTGGTTATGGTTGTGGTTAGGGTTGTGGTTATGGTTGTGGTTAGGGTTGTCGTTATGGTTGTGGTTAGGGTTGTCGTTATGGTTGTGGTTAGGGTTGTGGTTAGGGTTGTCTACCTCCTCGCGGTGCCGGACGGGCAACTCTGTCGTGGACAGTGCTGTGGGGGGAGATCCAATTTTTGATTGGCTCCTCCCCTCATGGCATATATGTCCACCACAGGGGCTAAACGGGGGCTCTGGAAGGGTGCGAGGGGCTGGTAACCCCTCCACCTTCAATTAATTACCACGAAACCACGAATTAAACTGAAATATGTAACTTATAAGCTTGTGCCGGAGGCCCCGGGGGGCCAGGCGTCTATGACGTCTCCTGGCCAAACCCCAATTGGCGGAGCCAGGAGATTGAATACCTACCCTCGGGGCTACTCCAGAAACAACGAAAAGCCACTACGGGTGGCCACGTGGAATGTTCGAACGCTCACTGCAGAGGAGAGGCTGCCACTTCTCTGTCGGGAGCTGGACCGGTACCGCCTGGATCTATGCGGCATTCAGGAGGTCCGGTGGACCGGCTCTGGCTCCTGCCACCATGAGGGGTGAACAGTCCTATACTCGGGGCAGCAGACTGCCAAACAACATGGTGTGGGTCTTCTTTTGAACAAAAGAATGAAGGGGGTGTGGGAGCGTGGCGGTGAGGTGTGGGAAGCTGTAAGCCCCAGGCTACTTTGGGCTCGCCTTCCCATCAACCGGAGGCGAGGAATGGTGGTCGTGGTTACTTATGCCCCCACCGAAGATGAACATCCGTGGAGGGATGCAGGCAAAGCCGATGAGTCAGATGCCTTCTATGACCTCCTGTCACAGGTGCTGGCTAAAGTGGCCCCTCGGGATAGAGTCATCATGTTGGGTGACTTTAATGCCCGAGTTGGTCATGATACTGGCACCTGGTCTGGAGTGATTGGAGGGCATGGGCCAGATCAGCTCAATAACAACGGTAGGAGGCTGCTAGATTTTTGTGCAGCCCATGGGCTTGTAATTACCAACACGCTGTTCCGGCATCGGCGCATCCACACAACATCATGGATGCATGCCGGGTCCAAGCAAGAACATCTGCTGGACTACATAGTGACGGACCAGCGAATGCGAGCCCATGTCCTTGACACCAGGACCTACCGTGGAGCTGATCTGCCCTCTGACCATCGACTAGTCATCTGTAAGATGCGCCTGCCATTCTTCCACTCCGGTGGTGGGTGTACACCCAGGACCCCATTCCAACATAAAGTGGCCTGGTCTCAGTTATCTGATGAAAGTTGCAAGCGAGAATTTCATCATCGCTTGCGGCTGGGATTGGCATCGTCCCCGACTCCTCCTGATGTCGAGGGTAAATGGGCGAGGTTTAGGACTGTGACTCATGCAGCTGCAATGGCTGCTTGGGTACGTGGTCCAGACCTCTCCAGAGACCCTGGCTGACAGAGGAGGTGTTCAGGATGGTTGAGAAAAAGCGACAGGCCCACTGTCATCGGCTACAGAATCCCACGTCAGAGAATGAGGAGGCTTACCACAGCCTTCGCTCGGAGGTTCGGAGAGCCGTGAGGCGCTGCAAGGATGGGTGGTGGTCGCGGGTTGCTGAGGAGATGGAGTCTGCCTCAGTGGCCCGTGATCACAAATCTCTATTTAACTCCATCAAAAAAGTAACCTGCAGCGCCACACCTATTACCATCATTAGGGGAAAAAACGGTGATCCAATCTCCGACTCCCAGGAACAGGTTCACAGATTTGCTGAGCATTTCTGTGAGGTCCTGGGGGAGGGAAAATCCCTCAGCCAGGAAAACATCGTGGCACAAAGTGAGGATGACCCTGCTGAGGCTGCGGTGCCTCAAATATTGGAAGAAGTCACCCCCTGTGAGTGGCTCGCTGAGGTGCCATCTTCTGAGGAAGCATTGAAGGCGATCCGGAGTCTGAGACCAGGAAAGGCAGCGGGCAGAGATGATCTCCCAAGCGAAATGCTGAGGGAGGGTGGCGTTTTTGCACAGACTGCCCTATATGACATCATAACAACAGTCTGGACCACTGGACGGGTTCCGCAGGATTGGAAGGATGCCCTGGTGGTCCCCCTTCTTAAAAAGACTGTAACAACTACAGGGGCATCTCACTCCTCAGTGTGCCGGGAAAGGTCCTGGCAAGGATTATTCAGCATCGCCTTGCCAGGCACGCTGAGGAGAGGCTTGCGGAGCCCCAATGCGGTTTCAGGAAAGGGCGGTCCTGCACAGATGCCATATTTTCTGTCCGTCTGCTACAGCAGAGGTGTAGGGAATTCCAACAAGACCTACATCTCTGCTTTATTGACCTGGTCAAGGCCTATGATACCATCAGTAGGCCTGGGCTCTGGGTCGTTCTTCGTGCTTTTGGAGTACCTGACCCTCTGCTCACGATCATTAAGGACCTTCATGATGGTGAGCGGGCCCGGGTAAAACTACGTGGCCGGGAGTCAGAGCCATTCCCTGTACACCTTGGGGTGCGACAGGGATGTCCTCTGGCTCCCACATTATTAAACATCTATTTTGACCACGTAGTTCGTGAAGCCTTCAATAGCTGTACCGGGGGAATCTCCATATGGTACAGATATAATGGGAGGCTAATCGATGCCCGGGTGCGGTCAAGGGATGGCTCGCTATTGCTCAACCACGTTATGTATGCTGATGATGTGGTAATAGCTGCTCAGTCAGAGGAGGAGTTGGAGACGCTGCTGCTGAGACTGGAGCGTGCCACTAAGAGGTGGGGCCTTACCATCAGCCCCACCAAAACTAAGCACCTGCCTGGGTATTTTGTACCATCGGACACTCCACCCCCACAACTCCCAATCGGTGATGGGGCAGTTGTGGAGAGAGTGGTGAGTTTCCCATACCTGGGCAGTGTGCTTATGACTGGCTCCAGTTTAACAGCAGAGGTCTCACTCCGAATCAGTCGAGCAGCAATATCTTTTCATCGGTTGCGTAACGCTGTGTGGAAGCTACCTGGTCTGTCGCTCCGCACTAAGCTTCAGGTCTTCTCGGCCACGGTCATTCCCTCCCTTCTCTACGCTTGCGAAACGTGGACCCCCCTAATGGAACATCTTCGCCGGTTAGAAACATTTAGGCTGGCCTGCCTACGATCCATCCTGGGTTTAACCAGACTGGATTGTGTGAGGAGCTCACAAATCATTGAAAGATCTGGGCAGGGTCCCATCGGTGAGCTCCTCCGGCAGGCAAGGCTGCGATGGCTGGGTCATGTAGCCCCCATGCCCAGCCACCGCATGCCGAAACAGCTTTTGTTTGGCCGGATTGAGGGGGCTAAGCGGGCGCGGCACGGGCTAGAGAAGAGATGGAGTGATGTGGTGCAGGAGGACGTGGAGCTGAGTGGACTTGCCGATGACTGGTACCAGCGGTGTCAAGATCGGCCTCTGTGGAGGAGGCTCGTGAAGGATGCTACTGGGCAGTTGGAGGCAGTCGCCCTCCAACAACAACGGAGGGCGGAGGAGCGACGCTCAGAACAACGAGCGGAGCGCCGGGTGGCTAAAGCACATTATGTTGGCACAGTAGGGGGCACAGGTGGTGCATCAGCCAGTCATCTCAGTCAGTCGACCCGTGGCACCTGGGTCTGCCCAGTGACCTCCTGCCAGCGGGCGTTCGACACTTCACGTGGCCTCACGGTGCACATAGCCTGGCACAAGCGTCGTGGTGACGTCACCGCCACTTAGTGGCGAATGGCGGTTGTTGTTGGTTAGGGTTGTGGTTATGGTTGTGGTTATGGTTGTGGTTATGGTTGTGGTTATATATTGGCCGTTGTCTTGGTGGTGGCTGTTGTAGTTATTGTGGTTGGGGTTGTTGTGGTCACTGCTGTGATCGTGCTTGTAATGATGATTATTGCTGCTGATGAAAATGGTAATGTAGCTGCTGCTGATGCTGCTGCTGCTGACAATGCAGCTGCTGCTGATGATGATGATCCCGTTGGTGTTGTTGATGAACCTGCAGCTGCCTCCCCTCCCCCCCCCCCCACTGTTGATGGGGGAGTGGAAGGGGGGGGGCTCTAATCACGTGGTGCTCTCCCACCCTCCCCTCCACCCCCACCGAGGGGGGGAGAGAGAGAAGGGGGAGCAGCCTCGAGCGCCACGGGGAGAGCAGTGGAGATACAAAGACTGAGTAGAGGGGGGTGGGAGGGGAGGGAGGAGAGGGGAGAGAGGGGAGGGGAGGGAGGGGAGGGAGGGGAGGGGGGAGGGGAGGGAGGGGAGGGGGGAGGGGAGGGAAGGGAGGACGGAGAGGGAGACATCATCAGTAGCAGAATGCATCATCATCAGCATCCATAGCGGTAGCATCAGCAACAGCAACGGCGGTAACATCATCAGCAGCATCATCAGCAGCATCATCAGTTGCATTCCCATTACAATCGCCATCAGTGGCATCAGCAGCATCGCCATCCGCACGGTGGGCAAGAGACGGCAGTGCAGCAATGGATTATTGGATTCGTCTACAGACATTCACGGAGACCCACAGACTCACACAGAGACCCATAGACTCACACAGAGACCCATAGACTCACACAGAGACCCATAGACTCACACAGAGACCCATAGACTCACACAGAGACCCGTAGACTCACACAGAGACCCACAGACTCACACAGAGACCCATAGACTCACACAGAGACCCATAGACTCACACAGAGACCCATAGACTCACACAGAGACCCACAGACTCACACAGAGACCCACAGACTCACACAGAGACCCATAGACTCACACAGAGACCCACAGACTCACACAGAGACCCATAGACTCACACAGAGACCCATAGACTCACACAGAGACCCATAGACTCACACAGAGACCCATAGACTCACACAGAGACCCATAGACTCACACAGAGACCCATAGACTCACACAGAGACCCATAGACTCACACAGAGACCCGTAGACTCACACAGAGACCCAATAGACTCACACAGAGACACATAGACTCACACAGAGACCCGTAGACTCACACAGAGACCCGTAGACTCAAACAGAGACCCATAGACTCACACAGAGACCCATAGACTCACACAGAGACCCATAGACTCACACAGAGACCCATAGACTCACACAGAGACCCATAGACTCACACAGAGACCCATAGACTCACACAGAGACCCACAGACTCACACAGAGACCCATAGACTCACACAGAGACCCATAGACTCACACAGAGACCCATAGACTCACACAGAGACCCATAGACTCACAAAGAGACCCATAGACTCAGACAGAGACCCATAGACTCACACAGAGACCCATAGACTCACACAGAGATCCATAGACTCACACAGAGACCCATAGACTCAAACAGAGACCCGTAGACTCACACAGCGACCCATAGACTCACACAGAGACCCATAGACTCACACAGAGACCCATAGAGACCCATAGACTCACATAGAGACCCATAGACTCACACAGAGACCCATAGACTCACACAGAGACGCATAGACTCACACAGAGACCCATAGACTCACACAGAGACCCATAGACTCACACAGAGACCCATCGACTCACACAGAGACCCATAGACTCACACAGAGACACAGACTCACACAGAGACCCATAGACTCACAAAGAGACCCATAGACTCACACAGAGACCCATAGACTCACACAGAGACCCATAGACTCACACAGAGATCCATAGACTCACACAGAGACCCATAGACTCAAACAGAGACCCGTAGACTCACACAGCGACCCATAGACTCACACAGAGACTCATAGACTCACACAGAGACCCATAGAGACCCATAGACTCACATAGAGACCCATAGACTCACACAGAGACCCATAGACTCACACAGAGACGCATAGACTCACACAGAGACCCATAGACTCACACAGAGACCCATAGACTCACACAGAGACCCATCGACTCACACAGAGACCCATAGACTCACACAGAGACACAGACTCACACAGAGACCCGTAGACTCACACAGAGACCGATAGACTCACACAGAGACCCATAGACTCACACAGAGACCCATAGACTCACACAGAGACCCGTAGACTCACACAGAGACCCATAGACTCACACAGAGACCCACAGACTCACACAGAGACCCATAGACTCACACAGAGACCCATAGACTCACACAGAGACCCATAGACTCACACAGAGACCCATAGACTCACAAAGAGACCCATAGACTCAGACAGAGACCCATAGACTCACACAGAGACCCATAGACTCACACAGAGATCCATAGACTCACACAGAGACCCATAGACTCAAACAGAGACCCGTAGACTCACACAGCGACCCATAGACTCACACAGAGACCCATAGACTCACACAGAGACCCATAGAGACCCATAGACTCACATAGAGACCCATAGACTCACACAGAGACCCATAGACTCACACAGAGACGCATAGACTCACACAGAGACCCATAGACTCACACAGAGACCCATAGACTCACACAGAGACCCATCGACTCACACAGAGACCCATAGACTCACACAGAGACACAGACTCACACAGAGACCCATAGACTCACAAAGAGACCCATAGACTCACACAGAGACCCATAGACTCACACAGAGACCCATAGACTCACACAGAGATCCATAGACTCACACAGAGACCCATAGACTCAAACAGAGACCCGTAGACTCACACAGCGACCCATAGACTCACACAGAGACCCATAGACTCACACAGAGACCCATAGAGACCCATAGACTCACATAGAGACCCATAGACTCACACAGAGACCCATAGACTCACACAGAGACGCATAGACTCACACAGAGACCCATAGACTCACACAGAGACCCATAGACTCACACAGAGACCCATCGACTCACACAGAGACCCATAGACTCACACAGAGACACAGACTCACACAGAGACCCGTAGACTCACACAGAGACCGATAGACTCACACAGAGACCCATAGACTCACACAGAGACCCATAGACTCACACAGAGATCCATAGACTCACACAGAGACCCATAGACTCACACAGAGACCCATAGACTCACACAGAGACCCATAGACTCACACAGAGACCCATAGACTCACACAGAGACCCATAGACTCACACAGAGACCCATAGACTCACAAAGAGACCCATAGACTCGCACAGAGACCCATACACTCACACAGAGACCCAAAGACTCGCATAGAGACCCACAGACTCACACAGAGACCCACAGACTCACCACAGAGACCAATAGACTCACACAGAGACCCGTAGACTCACACAGACCCCTAGACTCGCACAGAGACCCACAGATTCAGACAGAGACCCATAGACTCGCACAGAGCCCCACAGACTCACACAGAGACCCACACTCACACAGAGACCCATAGACTCACACAGAGACCCATAGACTCGCACAGAGACCCACAGACTCACACAGAGACCCACACTCACACAGAGACCCATAGACTCACACAGAGACCCATAGACTCACACCGAGACTGATAGACTCACACATAGACCCATAGACTCACACAGAGACCCATAGACTCACACAGAGACCCATAGACTCACACAGAGACCCATAGACTCACACAGAGACCCATAGACTCACACAGAGACCCACACTCACACAGAGACCCATAGACTCACACAGAGACCCACAGACTTGCATGAAGACCACGACCCCCTTCTGTGCCCCCCCCCCCGTGCCCCCGTGCCCCCCCCCATGCCCCCCGTGCCCCCCGTGCCCCCCGTGCCCCCCCCACCCCGCAGGCTGTGCGGAGTGCTGCGTGCGCTGCCTGGGCGGGGTGCCCTACGCCTCCCTGCTGGCCACTGTGCTGTGCTACGCGGGGGTGGCGCTCTTCTGTGGTGGGGGCCACGAGGCGCTGTCGGGGACGCTGGCGCTGCTGCAGGCCGACTTCGGCTTCCCGCACGACCCCGACGTCCTCTTCTTCACCGTGTGCGTCCCCCGTGACTTCGCACCGCGACCTCTCGCCCTGACCTCACCGCGACCTCACCGCGACCTCACCGCGACCTTTCACCCTGACCTCACCGCGACCTCTCGCCCTGACCTCACCGCGACTTCACCGCGACCTTTCACCCAGACGCTGACCCTGACACCATGATCCTCACCATGACCCAACCCTCACCCTGACGCTCACCACGAGCCTCTCCGCGCGACTCTGCACGCTCACGAATCTCTCGTAATGCCTCCACGTGTCATCCCGTCTCCTTGCGTGTCTCCCGCCCCACGTGTCGCCCCACGTGTCTCCCTGCGTGTCTCCCTCCGTGTCTCCCGCCCCGCGTGTCTCCCGCCCCGCGTGTCTCCCTGCGTGTCTCCCGCCCCGCGTGTCTCCCGCCACAGCGTGGAGGTGGTGAGGTTCGTGATCTACGGCGTGGCGGCCGCCTTCTTCCTGTACGGGGTGCTGCTCTTCACCGAGGGATTCTTCACCACCGCCTCCATCCGGGACTCCTGCGGCGACTTCAAGACGTCGGCGTGCGGGCGCTGCGTCAGCGCATGGGTCGGCGGCGCACGCACGACTCCCATCCCCACCGCCGCCAGTCACACACTCACACAGTCACACACTCACACAGTCACACACTCACACAGTCACACACTCACACAGTCACACACTCACCCAGTCACACACTCACACAGTCACACACTCACACACTCACACAGTCACACACTCACACACTCACACAGTCACACAGTCACACACTCACACAGTCACACAGTCACACACTCACCCAGTCACACAGTCACACACTCACACAGTCACACACTCACCCAGTCACACACTCACACAGTCACACGCTCACACAGTCACACACTCACACAGTCACACGCTCACCCGGTCACACACTCACACAGTCACACACTCACCCGGTCACACACTCACACAGTCACACACTCACCCAGTCACACACTCACACAGTCACACGCTCACCCGGTCACACACTCACACAGTCACACACTCACACAGTCACACACTCACCCAGTCACACGCTCACACAGTCACACACTCACCCAGTCACACACTCACCCAGTCACACGCTCACCCGGTCACACACTCACCCGGTCACACACTCACACAGTCACACACTCACCCAGTCACACGCTCACCCGGTCACACACTCACACAGTCACACACTCACCCGGTCACACACTCACACAGTCACACACTCACCCAGTCACACACTCACACAGTCACACGCTCACCCGGTCACACACTCACACAGTCACACACTCACACAGTCACACACTCACCCAGTCACACGCTCACACAGTCACACACTCACCCAGTCACACACTCACCCAGTCACACGCTCACCCGGTCACACACTCACCCGGTCACACACTCACACGGTCACACACTCACCCAGTCACACACTCACACAGTCACACACTCACACAGTCACACACTCACCCAGTCACACACTCACACAGTCACACGCTCACACAGTCACACGCTCACACAGTCACACGCTCACACAGTCACACACTCACACAGTCACACACTCACCCAGTCACACACTCACACAGTCACACACTCACACAGTCACACACTCACCCAGTCACACACTCACACAGTCACACCCTCACCAGTCACACGCTCACACGGTCACACACTCACACAGTCACACACTCACACAGTCACACACTCACCCAGTCACACACTCACCCAGTCACACACTCACACGGTCACACACTCACACAGTCACACACTCACACAGTCACACACTCACCCAGTCACACACTCACCCGGTCACACACTCACCCAGTCACACACTCACACAGTCACACACTCACCCAGTCACACACTCACCCAGTCACACACTCACACAGTCACACACTCACCCAGTCACACACTCACCCGGTCACACACTCACACGGTCACACACTCACCCAGTCACACACTCACCCAGTCACACACTCACCCAGTCACACGCTAACCCATTCACACACTCACACGGTCACACACTCACACAGTGACACACTCACCCAGTCACACACTCACCAAGTCACACACTCACACAGTCACACACTCACCCAGTCACACACTCACACAGTCACACACTCACAGAGTCACACACTCACCCAGTCACACACTCACCCGGTTACACACTCACACGGTCACACACTCACCCAGTCACACACTCACCCAGTCACACACTCACCCAGTCACACACTCACCCAGTCACACACTCACCCAGTCACACACTCACCCAGTCACACACTCCCACAGTCACACACTCACCCAGTCACACACTCACACGGTCACACACTCACCCAGTCACACTCTCACACAGTCACACACTCACCCAGTCACACGCTAACCCATTCACACACTCACACGGTCACACACTCACACAGTCACACACTCACCCAGTCACACACTCACCCAGTCACACACTCACACAGTCACACACTCACCCAGTCACACACTCACACAGTCACACACTCACAGAGTCACACACTCACCCAGTCACACACTCACCCGGTTACACTCTCACACGGTCACACACTCACCCAGTCACACACTCGCCCAGTCACACACTCACCCAGTCACACACTCACCCAGTCACACACTCCCACAGTCACACACTCACCCAGTCACACACTCCCACAGTCACACACTCACCCAGTCACACACTCACACAGTCACACATTCACAGAGTCACACGCTCACCCGGTCACACGCTCACCCGGTCACACGCTCACCCGGTCACACGCTCACACAGTCACACACTCACACAGTCACACACTCACCCAGTCACACGCTCACCCAGTCACACGCTCACCCCGTCACACACTCACACAGTCACACACTCACCCAGTCACACACTCACCCAGTCACACACTCACCCGGTCACACACTCACCCAGTCACACACTCACACAGTCACACACTCACCCAGTCACACACTCACCCAGTCACACACTCACCCAGTCACACGCTCACCCAGTTACACACTCACACAGTCACACACTCACCCGGTCACACACTCACCCGGTCACACACTCACCCAGTCACACACTCACCCAGTCACACGCTCACACAGTCACACACTCACACAGTCACACACTCACCCAGTCACACAGTCACACACTCACCCAGTCACACACTCACACAGTCACACACTCACCCGGTCACACACTCACCCGGTCACACGCTCACACAGTCACACACTCACAGAGTCACACACTCACAGAGTCACACACTCACCCAGTCACACACTCACCCAGTCACACACTCACACAGTCACACACTCACCCAGTCACACACTCACCCAGTCACACACTCACCCAGTCACACACTCACACAGTCACACACTCACACAGTCAACACACTCACACAGTCAACACACTCACCCAGTCACACACTCACCCAGTCACACACTCACACAGTCACACGCTCACCCAGTCACACACTCACCCAGTCACACACTCACCCAGTCACACCCTCACACAGTCACACACTCACCCAGTCACACACTCACACAGTCACACACTCACCCAGTCACACACTCACCCAGTCACACACTCACCCAGTCACACACTCACACGGTCACACACTCACCTAGTCACACGCTCACCCAGTCACACACTCACACAGTCATACGCTCACCCAGTCAACACACTCACACAGTCACACACTTACCCAGTCACACACCCAGTCACACACTCACACAGTCACACACTCACACGGTCACACACTCACACAGTCAACACACTCACACAGTCACACACTCACACAGTCACACGCTCACCCCGTCACACACTCACACAGTCACACACTCACCCAGTCACACACTCACCCAGTCACACACTTACCCAGTCACACACCCAGTCACACACTCACACAGTCACACACTCACACAGTCACACACTCACACAGTCACACACTCACCCAGTCACACGCTCACCCAGTCACACGCTCACCCCGTCACACACTCACACAGTCACACACTCACCCAGTCACACACTCACCCAGTCACACACTCACCCGGTCACACACTCACCCGGTCACACACTCACACAGTCACACACTCACCCAGTCACACACTCACCCAGTCACACACTCACCCAGTCACACGCTCACCCAGTTACACACTCACACAGTCACACACTCACCCGGTCACACACTCACCCGGTCACACACTCACCCAGTCACACACTCACCCAGTCACACGCTCACACAGTCACACACTCACACAGTCACACACTCACCCAGTCACACAGTCACACACTCACCCAGTCACACACTCACACAGTCACACACTCACCCGGTCACACACTCACCCGGTCACACGCTCACACAGTCACACACTCACAGAGTCACACACTCACAGAGTCACACACTCACCCAGTCACACACTCACCCAGTCACACACTCACACAGTCACACACTCACCCAGTCACACACTCACCCAGTCACACACTCACCCAGTCACACACTCACACAGTCACACACTCACACAGTCAACACACTCACACAGTCAACACACTCACCCAGTCACACACTCACCCAGTCACACACTCACACAGTCACACGCTCACCCAGTCACACACTCACCCAGTCACACACTCACCCAGTCACACCCTCACACAGTCACACACTCACCCAGTCACACACTCACACAGTCACACACTCACCCAGTCACACACTCACCCAGTCACACACTCACCCAGTCACACACTCACACGGTCACACACTCACCTAGTCACACGCTCACCCAGTCACACACTCACACAGTCATACGCTCACCCAGTCAACACACTCACACAGTCACACACTTACCCAGTCACACACCCAGTCACACACTCACACAGTCACACACTCACACGGTCACACACTCACACAGTCAACACACTCACACAGTCACACACTCACACAGTCACACACTCACCCAGTCACACACTCACAGAGTCACACACTCACACAGTCACACGCTCACACAGTCACACACTCACCCATTCACACACTCACACAGTCACACACTCACCCAGTCACACACTCACCCAGTCACACACTCACCCAGTCACACACTCACACAGTCACACGCTCACACAGTCACACGCTCACACAGTCACACACTCACACAGTCACACACTCACACAGTCACACACTCACCCAGTCACACACTCACACAGTCACACACTCACCCAGTCACACACTCAGTCACATACTCACACAGTCACACACTCACCCGGTCAACACTCACACGGTCACACACTCACTCAGTCACACACTCACCCAGTCACACACTCACCCGGTCACACACTCACACAGTCACAGAGTCACACACTCACACAGTCACACACTCACACAGTCAACACACTCACACAGTCACACACTCACCCAGTCACACACTCACCCAGTCACACACTCACCCAGTCACACACTCACCCAGTCACACA
>NC_046129.1:1616117-1688617 GCF_010993605.1 Petromyzon marinus | reverse complement strand
GTTAGTGAGTAAGGAGTTGTTAGTAAGGAGTTGTTAGTGAGTAAGGAGTTGTTAGTAAGGAGTTGTTAGCGAGTAAGGAGTTGTTTGTGAGTAAGGAGTTGTTAGTAAGGAGTTGTTAGTAAGGAGTTGTTAGTGAGTAAAGAGTTGTTAGTAAGGAGTTGTTAGTAAGGAGTTGTTAGTGAGTAAGGAGTTGTTAGTAAGGCATTGTTAGTGAGTAAGGAGTTGTTAGTGAGTAAGTAGTTGTTAGTAAGGAGTTGTTAGTGAGTAAGGAGTTGTTAGTAAGGAGTTGTTAGCGAGTAAGGAGTTGTTTGTGAGTAAGGAGTTGTTAGTAAGGAGTTGTTAGTAAGGAGTTGTTAGTGAGTAAAGAGTTGTTAGTAAGGAGTTGTTAGTAAGGAGTTGTTAGCGAGTAAGGAGTTTTGATTTAAAGCTTTCGTGACTGCAGTAATTCATATTCTTAGCTCTTTCGGTAAAGTCACGTTGAAGGGAAACAATAAAATGTACAAAACAATAAAAATTCTCACGACGTTTCGACTGCAACACAAGCAATCATCATCAGGTGTGAAAACCACAGCAAGAAAATTTGAAAAAAGTGGCGGTTATTTTTAACGTTAGCACCACGGAGAGCGATTTGGCAGTTTGTTCAGATGGACGAGTCCATCTATGTTCGGAAAAGAGGAGGGGGGAGACGAAAATAATGGATGCGGTCTGAAAGCCACCTTAAGTGTGAACAATCAATTAAGACCCGAAATGGTTTATTAAATCCTTCCAATGATTGCTAAGCCAGAATCCATCTTCTCGGTTGAAATTGTCTCTGTGTTTGTATATGTGGATAGCATCATGAACGAATCTCTCATGGTAGCCAGATGGCTTGCAAAGAACCTCCGTCTTGGAGAAGTCAATGTCATGTGAACCTACTGAATTATAACAGTGATCTGCCACGGCCGAGGTATTGGTCCTACCGTGTTTTAGGTCTGCTTTGTGTTCACGGATGCGGTCCGAGACATGTCGTTTGGTTTCTACAATGTAGCTGCTACCACAGAGGCAGATTTTATGTAATGTGTTGAATCGGACCTGGATCTTGTGTTTATTTTGGAGATCTTTTTTGTGATCCCCGCAATGTAGGGTAAAGTGATGGTTTTGAAAGGCTCTTAAAGAGGGTCTCTTTCTTCACGGTTGGAGTGATAGCTTTGCGGATTGTTTAGTCGGAGTAACCATTAGCCTTAAGAGCTTGAACCTGGGCCATCACGAATGACAGCTCAACAAAGTGGCGGCTTGTCACCATCGTCATCATCACCACCACGTGGACATTCGTAGCAGCTGCCAAATGCTCTACAACGCACGCGACGTCGATTCTAAATGTGGGGGGGGGGGGGGACACCGGAGGGCCCGGAGACAAATCCACGCAGTACCACGGGGAGAGAGAGACACGCACACTCCAAATATACAGCAGCAGGCGTCAGGGTCGTGATTGAACCCACGACCTCCTGTAGACCAGGCGAGGTAGTCAACATCTCACCACGGAGAGAGAGAGAGACACGCAGACTCCAAATATACAGCAGGCGACAGGGTCGGGATTGAACCCACGACCTCCTGTAGACCAGGCGAGGTAGTTAACATCTCACCACAGAGAGAGAGACACACACAGACTCCAAATATACAGCAGGCGTCAGGGTCGGGATTGAACCCACGACCTCCTGTAGACCAGGCGAGGTAGTTAACATCTCACCACAGAGAGAGAGAGACACACAGACTCCAAATATACAGCAGGCGTCAGGGTCGGGATTGAACCCACGACCTCCTGTATACCAGGCGAGGTAGTTAACATCTCACGACGGGGAGAGAGAGAGACACACAGACTCCAAATATACAGCAGGCGTCAGGGTCTGCATCAAACCCACGACCTCCTGTAGACCAGGCGAGGTAGTTAACATCTCACCACGGAGAGAGAGAGACACGCAGACTCCAAATATACAACAGCAGACGTCAGGGTCTGCATCAAACCCACGACCTCCTGTAGACCAGGCGAGGTAGTTAACATCTCACCACAGAGAGAGAGAGAGACACGCAAACTCCCAAATATACAGCAGCAGGCGTCAGGGTCTGCATCAAACCCACGACCTCCTGTAGACCAGGCGAGGTAGTTAACGTCTCCTAGACATCGAGGGGGGTCCTGCCAAGTTTGCACAGTGAGGGGGGGGGGGGGGAGAGGGGGAGCGATTCTGCTGCCGTGAGGTCCCAACTCAGTGATTTGCAGGGGGCATTTCTTGTTCAGCATTGATTTCGGGGATGTGCTTTTGGCCAATAGCAGTTCCACTGTGGGTGTGTGTTTGGCTATGGGAGGAAACCCATTGCCGACCAGGGGGAGAGAGAACGCAACAGACTACGCACAGGAAGGTGCCCGAGTTGGGAATCGAACCCAGGTGATGATAGCTGTTGTGATAGTGGTGGCTTTAACGATGCTCATGTTGATGTTGTTGGTGCTGATGATGTTGACGACGACGATGGTAACAGTGATGTTGACGATGTTAATGACGCTGATGATGTTGATGATAATGATGTTAGCCATAATACAGGTTTTTGGGGAGGGTGGTTAGATCACGTGAATATATAAATGTTGTGTCGTTAAACCCGCCACCACCCGACACAGCCAACTAGTAAGGAGTTTGTCACGTATACAGAGCATGACAATTTAGTTACTAGTACAGCACTAGTGTATAGTGTAGTGTATAGTGTATTGTATAGTGTAGTATACCAGTACAGTACTAGTGTGTAGTGCAGTGTATAGTGTAGTATACTAGTACAGCACTAGTGTATAGTGTAGTGTATAGTGTAGTGTAGAGTGTAGTGTATAGTGCAGTGTATAGTGTAGTGTACTAGTACAGCACTAGTGTATAGTGTAGTGTATAGTTTAGTGTACTAGTACAGCACTAGTGTATAGTGTAGTGTATAGTGTAGTGTATAGTGTAGTGTATAGTGTAGTGTACTAGTACAGCACTAGTGTATAGTGTAGTATTGTATAGTGTAGTATATAGTGTAGTATATAGTGTAGTGTACTAGTACAGCACTAGTGTATAGTGTAGTGTATAGTGTATTGTATAGTGTAGTATACCAGTACAGTACTAGTGTGTAGTGCAGTGTATAGTGTAGTATACTAGTACAGCACTAGTGTATAGTATATTGTATAGTGTAGTATACCAGTACAGTACTAGTGTATAGTGTAGTGTATAGTGTAGTGTACTAGTACAGCACTAGTGTATAGTGTAGTGTATAGTGTAGTGTATAGTGTAGTATACTAGTACAGCACTAGTGTATAGTGTAGTGTATAGTGTAGTATACTAGTACAGCACTAGTGTATAGTGTAGTGTATAGTGTAGTATACTAGTACAGCACTAGTGTATAGCGTAGTGTATAGTGTAGTATATAGTGTAGTATACTAGTACACTAGAGTATAGTGCAGTGTATAGTGTAGTATACTACTACACTAGAGTATAGTGTAGTAGTATACTAGTACAGCACTAGTGTATAGTGTAGTGTATAGTGTAGTATATAGTGTAGTATACTAGTACACTAGAGTATTGTGCAGTGTATAGTGTAATATACTAGTACACTAGAGTATAGTGTAGTATACTAGTACACTAGAGTATAGTGTAGTATACTAGTACACTAGAGTATAGTGTAGTATACTAGTACACTAGAGTAAAGTGTAGTATACTAGTACACTAGAGTATAGTGTAGTATACTAGTACACTAGAGTATAGTGTAGTATACTAGTACACTAGAGTATAGTGTAGTATACTAGTACACTAGAGTATAGTGTAGTATACTAGTACACTAGAGTATAGTGTAGTATACTAGTACACTAGAGTATAGTGTAGTATACTAGTACACTAGTGTATAGTGCAGTATACTAGTACAGCACTAGTGTATAGTAGTAGTGTATAGTGTAGTGTATAGTGTAGTGTATAGTAGTAGTGTATAGTGTAGTATACTAGTACACTAGTGTATAGTGCAGTATACTAGTACAGCACTAGTGTATAGTAGTAGTGTATAGTGTAGTGTAGTATACTAGTACAGCACAGTTGTGTGTTGTAGTCCACAACATTTACAATCTGAGTACTCAAATCTGAGGACAAACCTCGCTAGTTGGCTGTGTCGGGTGGTGGCGGGTTTCACGACACACATCTATATATTCACACAATCTCACCCCCCCAAAACACCTCGATTATGGGTTACATTGGGCGCAAAAGCCGACTACGTGTTAAACTGATGATGATGCTGATGATGTTAATGATGATGATGATGCTGATGATGTTAATGATGATGATGCTGATGATGTTAATGATGATGATGCTGATGATGTTAATGATGATGAAGTTAATGATGATGATGCTGATGATGTTGATGATGATGCTGATGATGCTGATGATGTTAATGATGATGATGTTGATGATGCTAATGATGTTAATGATGATGATGCTGATGATGTTAATGATGATGATGATGCTGATGATGTTAATGATGATGATGCTGATGATGTTAATGATGATGATGCTGATGATGTTAATGATGATGATGATGATGATGCTGATGATGATGATGATGCTGATGATGTTAATGATGATGATGCTGATGATGTTAATGATGATGATGCTGATGTTAATGATGATGATGATGCTGATGATGTTAATGATGATGATGATGCTGATGATGTTGATGATGCTGATGATGTTAATGATGATGCTGATGACGTTAATGATGATGATGCTGATGACGATGGTTGCGCAGGGATCATCCCGTGGAACGTCAGCACAGGGCGGCTGTGCGACGCTGACCTGGCCAATCTCTGCAACTCACAGACGGTGAACACCCACAAAGACAAAGCCCCCTCCCCCCGTGTAGCCCACACACGGTGGGGGGGCAAGTGCTGTGAGCCAGTGCCCGATTATCGGAATTTCACTACACACATATATAGTACACATGTCATGTAGTAGCTACTATATAGTACACATACTACTATAGTAGTAGGTGTAGCTACTACACATACTACTATATAGTAGCTACTACACATACTACTGTATAGTAGCTACTACACATACTACTATATAGTACACATACTACTATAGTAGTATGTGTACTATATAGTAGCTACTACACATACTACTATATAGTAGCTACTACACATACTACTATATAGTACACATACTACTATAGTAGTATGTGTACTATATAGTAGCTACTACACATACTACTATATAGTAGCTACTACACATACTACTATATAGTATGTGTGCTATATAGTAGTATACTATAGTAGTATATAGTATGTGTACTATATAGTATTATACTATATAGTAGTATATATAGTAACTACTATAGTAGTTACTATATATACTAGCTACTATATAGCTACTATATAGTAGCTACTACACATACTGCTATATAGTACACATACTACTATAGTAGTATGTGTACTATATAGTAGCTACTACACATACTACTATATAGTATGTGTAGTAGTAGCTACTACACGTGTAGTAGCAGCTACACGTGTAGTAGTAGCTACTACACGTGTAGTAGTAGCTACTACACGTGTAGTAGCAGCTACTACACGTGTAGTAGCTGCTACTACACGTGTAGTAGCAGCTACTACACGTGTAGTAGCAGCTACTACACGTGTAGTAGCTGCTACTACACGTGTAGCTGCGCTCTGAACCCGGCGACCCGAGTTCGATTCCCGCTCACGACCAACGTCACCGGTGACGATTTTCTGAAACGGTCATGGGCCTCCCCTAGGTCGACTCAGCCTCAAATGAGTACCTGGTGTGGCGTGCAGTAAACATCGCCACTGGGGAGACAAAGGCGGCCGGGCGCGGTGCTGGCCACCCACCCCCTCGTGCGCCGTGCCGGCCTTCGTAGGCGCTCGCTGCTCGCTGACAGCACTTGCCCCGACAAGTCTGTTAAGGCTACACGGGGGATCTTTGTCTTTGTGTTCTCAGTTCAAGCTCACCTACAGCCTCTACATCGTGGCATGTGCCGGTGCTGCAGCGACTGTCATCGCCATGGTAACGGCCCCCACCGCCTCTCCAGCCCCCCACGGACCCCCAATTCCTAACCCCCTTCGCCCCCCACTGAGGCCCCAACCTCGGGCACCCTCCACTCCACATTCCCACCCCGCACACACTGCACCTTTGGTGAGGGTGATGGTTAAGATCATGAGAGTTAGCATCAGCATCATCATCAGCAGCAGCATCATCATCAGCAGCAGCCCCATCGTAATGATCAGTGCCATTAGAAGCAACAGCATCATCATCAGTAGCATCATCGCCAGCAGCATCAGCAGTATCAACATTATCATCAGCAGCAGTATCAATATCATCATCAGTCGCATCATTATCATCAGTAGCATCATCATCAGCAGCAGCAGCAGTATTAACATCGTCATGATGAATCCCACGGAGAACAGGGCCATTAATGAACCCCACGACCATGCCCATTGGAGATGCTCTCCGCCTGATTGTGCGTTCCTTACGTAGTAACTATTTACATCACACGAGACGGGCACCCTGACCCAGGGGTCAAACTCTGCTGGTGGCTACACTGCTGACTCCACTCACCCAGCGCCGTGGAGGCAACAGCAGCAGCTAGGGTTGGTGGATCACACGCGGATGGGCTGTGAAAGTCCCTCCCTACCCATGACTCTGCGAGGAGAAGGCGGTGTGGGATCGAGCGTTTCCCCCTCGCACGCGTGGGTTTTACCCCGGGCGCTCCGGTTTCCCCCCACGCGTATAAAGCGCTCGTCAAATTGACCGGCAACATCTGAGCATGCATGGAGGAGCGCAGAGCTCGGGCAATGGTTGGCTCATCACCACCGCGTGAAGGCAGCAGCTGCAGCAGTAGCTGCTGCTGCTGCTGCCTTCACGCTCGTTTCTGGCTCCTCCTCCTTGCGCCTTAGAGTCGTCCATGCTGCTGATGATGCTGGCAACACCGATGCTACTGCTGTTGCAACTGCGGATGATGATACCCCCCCCCCTCTTTCCTCCCCCCTCCTTCCCACCCACCTCCTCCCTCCTCTTCCCTAACCCGCCCATCCCCCCTACCCCCCCCTCCTCCTCCTCCCCTCTCCCCCGCCCCCCTGCAGGTGCACTACCTGCTGGCGCTCTCCGCCAACTGGGCTGCTGTTGGCGCCCTGCGCCGCCTGGGCCACGAGGAGCTGCGCGCCCGCGAGCAGCAGCAGCAGCAGGAGCCACGAGAGGTGGAGTCGGCACGCTCCAAGGAGCGACTCAACGCCTACGCCTAGACCCACCCCCCTCTCTCGCCACGCCCCCCTCTCTCTCGCCACGCCCCCCTCGCCACGCCCCCGCTCGCCATCCCCCTCGCCACGCCCCCCATCGCCACGCCCCCTCGCCAGGCCGACCCTCACCACGCCTCCCTCGCCACGCCCCCCTCGCCACGCCCCCGCTCGCCACCCCCCTCGCCACGCCCCCTCGCCAGGCCCCCCTCGCCACGCCCCCTCGCCACGCCCCCACTCGCCCTGCCCCTGCTAGCCACGCCCCCTCGCCCCGCCCCCCTCGCCCCGCCCACCCTCGCCACCCCCCCCTAGCCCCCCCCCTCACCATCTCCCCTCGCCACCCACCCCCCTGATCCACAGACCGTTCTTGTCGACCTTCGACCTTCTAAACTAAACTTTTGTTGATATTTGACCAGGTAAGGCCCCCCCCCCATTCTGAGCTATGTCGCGACCCTGGCCACCACAAATGACAGCTCACAACGAAGTGGGCGGCTTCATCGTCATCATGGTCGTCATCATGGTCGTCACCATCGTCGTCATCGTCGTCGTAAACACGTGGGGATTCATAGCAGCAGCCAAAAACTCTTAAACGCGTGACGTTGATTCTAAACATGGAGGGGGAAACCGGAGGACCCGGAGAGAAATCCACGCGACCACCCCATCACCCCCACCATCCACCTCATCAGCCACCCACCAACCCAACCATCCACCCACTCAGCCACCCACCAACCCAACCATCCACCCACCAACCCAACCATACACCCAGTCAGCCACCCACCAACCCGCCCGACCACCCACTCAGCCACCCACCAACCCAACCATCTACCCATTCAGCCACCCACCAACACAACCATCCACCCAGTCAGCCACCCACCAACCCAACCATCTACCCACTCAGCCACCCACCAACCCAACCATCTACCCACTCAGCCACCCACCAACCCAACCATCTACCCACTCAGCCACCCACCAACCCAACCATTTACCCACTCAGCTGCCCCACCAACCCAACCAACCACCCACTCAGCCACCCACCCACCCACCAACCCAACCATCTACCCACTCATCCACCCACACCAACCCAACCATCTACCCACTCAGCCACCCACCTAACCACCCACCCACGTAGCTACCCACTCAGCCACCCACCTAACCACCCACCCAACCACTCATCCACCCACCCACGTGCCTCACCACAACTGTGACCTCTGACCCACCATGTGTGTGACTCATCGGACACAGGTAGATGGATTTCCATCTCCAGCTGGGGTCCAGGTCAAAAGCAGCCCTGAAATTATTAATTAACCCCCCGCCCCGCTGGATAATTATCTATAAGATGCCATCGTCCTCATCACCCCATCGCTTCCACACCCACCCCTCCAGGAACCCCCGCCCCCCCCCCCCCCCATTGGGAATTTGCCACTAGCTCAGGTTGTGTCAAATGAGAAGAGGTCAGTCAGGTCAAGCAATTTTGGGTGGTGGTTGGTGGTGGTGGTGGGTGGTGGTTGGTGGTGTTGGTTGGTGGTGGTGGATGGTGGTGGGTGGTTGTTGTTGTGTGTTGCTGTCGGTGGCTCTTCACGTCTCAGTGACGGCGTCCGCGGATTTTTCACTCTCGGGATGATTCCTCCACCCCACCCTCCCTGCCCCCCGATTTTACCCGGGGCCGCGAGACTAACCGACAGGTGAAATCTCCCGGCTCGCGGATTGGCTACAGCTCAGATCCCCGCCTTTGCCCCCCCCGCCCCCCCCGTTAATGTGAACCAATCGCAGCGCGGGAGCGGTGCCAGGGGGCGGTGGCAGGGGGGGGGAGATTCAGCCACGACGCAAACCCCGCCCCGTGTGAACCGAGCCAACCAATCGGGGCTTCGAACTGACCGAACCAATCGCAGCGTGAGGGCAGGGCGAAGCTTATCACTGGCCACGGCGGAGTGATGTCACGATGCCAGCCCCCACGAATGGATGAAGCTGGCCAATCAGGAATGGACGAATCCAGCCAAGCAGGGTTCTGATCCATTTGGCACATACACATATACATACACGTGTGTGTATGCGTGTGTATATGTATGATAGCTGGTTCTGTAGCATTGACTGGCTTTGCTTTCCATCGGAACAGGATGGAATATTCGCCAGAAACCTATGTGAATCACGACCCAGGGTGTGTGTGTGTCTGTATGTAAGTGTGCGTGTGCATATGAGCATCTCAGTATGTGCGTGGTGTGTGTGTGTGTGCTGGTTAGGTGTGCGTGTGTGTTGAAGGATGTGTCACATTGCGTGCAGGTGCGTGTCTGAGTGTTAGAGTGTGTATCTGTGTGTCTTTGTGTGTCTAGGTGTGTATGAGTGTGTGTGTCCGTGTACCCAATATCAGGGTTCATTCCATGCGATTAAACGTGGAGGGGAATTTACATAACAGGGTTGCTTGTGGTTAAACGGAAGCATTTTATATTACAGGGTTCAGTAAATGTGGTTAAACGGGAGCATTCCTGGTAACAGGTTTCAGTAATGCGGTTAATTGGGAGAATTCCATCCAACAAGGTTCAGCAAATGTGGTTAAACAGGAGCATTCTCTTTAACATAGTTCAGTAAATGCAATTGACCGGGAGCATTCCATCGAACAGAGTTTAGTAAATGTGGTTAAATGTGAGAATTCCCAATAACAGGGTTCAGTTAATGTGGATAAACGGGAGCATTCCAGATAACAGGGTTTTGTAAATCTGATTAAACGGAAGCATTCCAGATAACAGGATTATGTAAACGTGATTGAACGGGAGCATTCTAGATAACAGGGTTCAGTAAATCCGGTTAAATGGGAGCATTCCAGATAACAGGATTCAGTAAATGTGGTTAAACGAGAGCATCCAGATACCAGGGTTCAGTAAATCCGTATAAACAGGATCATTCCATTTCAGAGGGTTCAGTAAATGCGGTTAAACGGGAGCATTCCTAACAACAGGTTTTAGTAAATGCTGTTAATCGGGAGCATTCAGATAACAGGGTTCAGTAACTGCGGTCAATCGGGAGCATTCAGATAACAGGGTTCAGTAACTGCGGTCAATCGGGAGCGTTCAGATAACAGGGTTCAGTAAATGCGGTTAAACGTGAGAATTCCAGATAACAGGGTTCAGTAAATGCGGTTAAACATGAGAATTCTAGATAACAGGGTTCAGTAAATGCGGTTAAACGTGAGAATTCCAGATAACAGGGTTCAGTAAATGCGGTTAAACGTGAGAATTCCAGATAACAGGGTTCAGTAAATGCGGTTAAACGTGAGAATTCCAGATAACAGGGTTCGATAAATGCGATGCTATCCGCGCGTTCGGCTGGGTCCACATCTGAGCGAGCGAGTTGCCTCTCAGGGTCGAGAGGGACGCCACCACGTGACACTCTCGCGCAATAGGGCCTCTGGCCTCTCAGTTCGTGCGCTATGAAGAAGGGCCATTGCCCGAAACGTCGCCTATCACGCATGGCTGTTGTCCCCCCCCCCCCCCTCCTTTTGAGGTCACAAGCACACACACACACACAGTGTTGTTATTGTTATCGACGCGGAAGGCGCTGGGGTCGTCTTGGCGTGTACTCACGACGCGCCACACGGGTTAATATTGGGCAACTGGCGGCCACTGGGTTGTTACGATCCTGATGAGCAGAAGGGATGGGGTGGGGGTGGGTGGGGTGGTATGTGGGGGTGGCCTGGCGGTGGGGGTGAAGTGGGAGTGGGGGCGGTGCTACCCAGGGAAGGGGCGGAGCCAGAGCCCCATCCATCCATACACGCCCCCTTGATGTTTTGCGCAACTGCTCGCACAGATGTGGACAAAGCGGTGGGGGTAGCGGAGGCGCGGACGCCGGGTTTGGAGTCGTTCTCGCCGACCTCCGCACAGTGTCCCCGTTTGTACAGTGCTAGTTTTTAAACTCCCCCTCCCAAGCTGCCCCCTGCTCCCTTCTCCGTCGTTCTCCCACCTCCTCCTCTTTCACCTCGTCTCTCCCTCCTCCTGTCCCACCTTTTTTCTCCACTTCCTTCTCCCTCCCTCTTTCTCTCCTCATCTTTCTGTCTTCTCATCCTGCTCCTGCTCCTCCTCCTCCTCCTCCTCCACCCTTTTGGTGGTGAAACTTCCACTTGGAAGCAGCGGTGGTGCTGGCCCTGTGAGGCAGGGGGTCCCCTAGTCAGGCAACCAAGCCCCCCCCCCTCCCTCCCCTCTCCTAGCGAGATAACTGAAGAGCCGTAGGCGAGACACAGAGAGGTCGTGAAATGCGTGAGGTTAGACCAGAGATGGAGGTGAGAGACGGGTGAATCGGCGTGTCCGTGTCAAATTGATCTCGTTACGTTTATTAGAATTAGAATTTTGTCCCGATATTTTAGTCGCTTGTTTTTATGGTGGAGTGTGGGGGGCAGGGTAGGGAAGTGGGAGGGGGGGGGGGTCTCCCTTGAGTTACTTGGGACCCCAACGCTTTCGCTGGGGTTGCTTGCGCCCAGCATCACCGCTGTTTTGTGATCCATTTGGAATCGTTTCCGCCTGGAATCCGTCCGGACACTCTTTATTGCTCCGGTTGCGCGGTTCTGTTTCTTACGAAAACTAAACAAACAAGCTGTGTTTGAAAAAAAAAGGAATCGCGATTTAAAAAAAAACGTACGGATGTTGTCATTGATTAGACGAGGTAGCGTACGCGGTTGTGCCTGTTTATATTTTAAGAATAATGCTCGTTCGGGGCCCAGGGGGGGCAGGGGCGGTCGCGGTCCGCGGTGGGAACGTGGGTGGCTCCGGACAGGGCCCGAGATTGGATTTTGTACAACAGGACGCGGAATGCAGAGCGCAAGGACGCCTTAGGACCCGCCGCGGATTTGTCGTAAGTTCATAAGCTACGGATGTCGCGACGTTTCTGCATCGTAAAGCCAGCAGAGATCTTCGAAGCGGTCAGGACCACTCGCACGTCAATTGTAACTAAATAGCCATTCATAGCACGACGTAATGAAATGAGATTCATAATTCGCAACATTCATAACGAATATCATCAACGTTGATGACGTGAATATACCACAGCTGTTGACCGACGGCCATGTTGCATGGGGGGCGTCATGGTGGCCATGTTGCCTGAGGGGGGGGATGTAACGACGGCCATATTGCATGGGGGGCGTCATGGTGGCCATGTTGCCTGAGGGGGAGATGTAACGACGGCCATATTGCATGGGGGTGGGATTATCTTCCCGGAAGGTAATTGGCTGGTACAGTGGGAGTGGAATACGCGCTCCCGAGCGACCGTTCTTAAACTCACAGGCACTGAGGTCTCTCAACGCCCATATTTCCTTGGACTTATGCGCCGTTATATTTTACGACGGTTCACGATTGTGTGACAATTGTAGCCTTACGAGACTTACGACAAATCTTAAGGCGACGCTGTGCACTCTGGCTTCAAACAAATTCAAGAAATCCCCTCCCCCACCCACTACGATCAGCACGGCGTGGGGAGGACCTCATCCAGCAGCGGATTGAGAATGCGGGGGGACTGTACATGTGCACTATGAGGAAGAGGAATGGGTCATAGCCAGGGCCGCCTTCAAACTAAACCGGAAGTATTACATCTGACAACGTGACGTCGAAGCGTGGGGTACCCCCAAAGCGCAGGGCCTGGGGCAGTCGCCCTGATTCACCGTGTAGCCTCGGGGATGGCTCTGGTCATAGCCCAGGTCTATGCGAGCCCCCCACTGTCCCCACGTGGTATGCCCCCCCCCCCACATGGTATGCCCCCCCACCCCACCGCCTCCCTCCCCTCGCTACCGCCCCCCCCCCTTGCTGGCAGAAGACGTAACCCACAAAAAAACTCCGAGCGTGCCATTCCTTTCTTTTTGTAGCGTTTCTATCGGGTTATCCCAACCACTGGGCAGCAGACCACGCCTTGGTGACACCGTCTTGGCTGGGGCGATGCAACGGACAGATGCGATCTGGTTTACCGGAGTCGAGTCGGGCTAAGGTTGCTCACGGGAAAGCGAAGCCCTTCCGCTACGGGCCCCCACGCGTCATGGGTCGTCACACGGCAGCAACCCACGCCTCTGATTGGTCGAGAAGCCACGTGCTTTATTTTTGTGGGTTCCGTCTTCCGACGATGCCAGGAGGCCGGAGGCGATCGCCTCCACACTCGGTGTCTCAATAGAATGCGTCACGTGAGTCAGTGGTGTCCGCTAGCCTGATGGGTAGTGGTGGGGGGGGCACCTGTCCCACAAGGGCCCCCACTCCAGAGGGGTCTACCCCCCTCCCCCCCCCCAATAGGAGCAGTGTTGATTGCGTTATTCGCGAAAATTATTGATGGAAAATGTTCGCGTTGTGATTTGAGTCGTCGGTGACCGAGTGGACAGAAATCATCAACGTGACGACTACGGCAACTACCCACACAGTACCACCATCATCATCATCATCATCACAGTCATCACCATGATTATCACTATCATCATCATTACCGTCATCATCATTACCGCCACTACCATCATCACCACCATCAGTATCAACACTACCATCATCATCAACATGACCGGCACCACTATCATCATCACTACCACTACCATCATCACCGCTATCAGTATCATCACTACCATCATCACCACCATCAGTTTCAACTCTACCATCATCACCATGACCCGCACCACTACCATCATAACTACCATCATCACCACCATCAGTATCATCACTACCATCATCACCACCATCAGTTTCAACTCTACCATCATCACCATGACCCGCACCACTACCATCATAACTACCATCATCACCACCATCAGTATCATCACTACCATCATCACCACCATCAGTTTCAACTCTACCATCATCACCATGACCCGCACCACTACCATCATAACTACCATCATCACCACCATCAGTATCATCACTACCATCATCACCACCATCAGTTTCAACTCTACCATCATCACCATGACCCGCACCACTACCATCATAACTACCATCATCACCACCATCAGTATCAACACTACCATCATCATCACCATGACCCACACCACTATCATCACCACTGCCATCATCACCACCGCGACTTCACGAGTCGTGATGGAGGCGCAGGACCCAGGCAGTCGAGGCCGCTCCGCTGGAGACCGCGGGGCCGCTCGTAGCGGTCGACGTCGCTCGCGCCGATTGGCTGCGTGCGAGTACGACGAGTCACAATCCGGGCTCTCTGATTGGCTGACATCTCTCGCCTGTCGCCTGATGATGCCGGTTGTTGTGATTACCGGCGAAACGTCGTACTGAAGATTGTCAATGTTGTGGCTTTGCTCTCCAACACACAACCGGTGTAGTGCTGTACTAGTGACGAATTGTCACGTTCTGTTTACGTGACAAACCTTACCGATTGGCTGTGTCGAGTGGTGGCGGGTGTAACGACGCATTTTTATTTACGTGATCTAACCCAAAATAAAACCGTATGATGGATCTCTCTTCTGTTCGACTGGAGGCAGTGGTTCTTCTTCTTAACCCGGGGTGCATCTCGCATAGAGAGCCACCGTTGATCTCCCCCAACGAACTAAAGAATGCAAGCACCAGTTCTGAAGAAATGTCCTTTTCCCATCAAGATGATGATTTAAAATTGCAAAGCGGCTTCCGAACATCGCAAGGAAGAGCGTTCCAGACGGCCGCAGAAGCACATCTGAAAGCGCCGTTTTCGTTCCAAGGCCAGACAAAAGCCGCTGATTTGACAATTTTTGTTCAACGAAACTACTTTTTTCTTTGACCAGGTAAGGCCCACTGAGCCGTGTGGCTCTCTGTAGCTATGTAGCTCCGACCACAAATTGCAGCTCAGCGAAGTTGCCCGTCATCATCACGTCGAAATGTACAGCAGCCAAACACTCTAAACGCTGAGACGTCGATTATAAATGTGTTGGGGAAAACCCGAGGACGCGGAGACAAAATCAACACGCGACCACGGGAAGAGAGAGACACGCAAACTCCCAAATATAGAGCAGCAGGCGTCAGGGTCTGAATCAAACCCACGACCTCCTGTAGACCAGCCGAGGGAGTTAACATCTCACCACGGAGAGAGAGAGACACGCAAACTCCCAAATATACAGCAACAGGCGTCAGGGTCTGGATCAAACCCACGACCTCCTGTATACCAGGCGAGGTAGTTAACATCTCACCACGGGGACAGAGAGACACGCAGACTCCAAATATACAGCAGGCGTCAGGGGCGGGATCGAACCTACGACCTCCTGTAGACCAGGCGAGGTAGTTAACATCTCATAGCCACCGTGATGACGATGAGAGAGAGAGACACGCAAACTCCAAATGTACAGCAGGCGTCAGTGTCGGGGTCGGACCCACGACCTCCTGTAGACCAGGCGAGTGAGTCAACATCGTGGTCGAGTCCCGGGGAGACGTTCAAGGGAGGCTCCTGCCACTTTCTTTCCCGCACCTCCGATCAGCGCGGTTGGCTACATAACGTCGCGGAAGAAGTTCAACACACGAATGTACCCGTTCCGTTCGTGGAACCCCCCACGATTACGATTCGTGATTTATTTATGTTTTTTTTGGGGGGGGGGGGCAAGGGGGTGGGGTCACATCGCCGCCTTCAGTGAAGTGTGTTGTCAACCCCTCCTCAACCCGGCACAATCGATGCAGATAATCGCCACCGGCGATGTTGCCCACGGCTCCCACGTTAGCACACTGCACCGGATGCTCACTTTAGGCCGAATCGACCAAGGGGAGGAGTTGGTGGCCGTGAGCAGGGAACCCAACTCGGGCCCACCCGGCTCGCAGCGCTGTGCGCTAACCGCCGCGCCACCGCTCCCCCAAGTGTCACCGCCCGACACACGAATAGCACACGTGTGGACATACACACACGTGTGGACATACACACACGTGTGGACATACACACACGTGTGGACATACACACACGTGTGGACATACACACACGTGTGGACATACACACACGTGTGGACATACACACACGTGTGGACACGCGTGTGTGAGTGCAAATTGAAAGGGCTCGGTCAACAAGCACTGCCGCGTCACCCGTTCAGACAGTTGCCCTTCGGGAATTGCATTGTGGGACGTTGTAAACATGGAAGCTGCCGTCAGCTGGATGCTGATTGGTCGGCTGCCGTCTCCCAGCAGCCCGTGCTGACCCACAGACTCACAGAGAGACCCATAGACTCACACAGAGACCCATAGACTCACACAGAGACCCATAGACTCACAGAAAGACCCATAGACTCACACAGAGACCCATAGACTCACAGAGAGACCCATAGACTCACACAGAGACCCATAGACTCACAGAGAGACCCATAGACTCACACAGAGACCCATAGACTCACACAGAGACCCATAGACTCACAGAAAGACCCATAGACTCACACAGAGACCCATAGACTCACAGAGAGACCCATAGACTCACACAGAGACCCATAGACTCACACAGAGACCCATAGACTCACAGAAAGACCCATAGACTCACACAGAGACCCATAGACTCACAGAGAGACCCATAGACTCACACAGAGACCCATAGACTCACAGAGAGACCCATAGACTCATACAGAGACCCATAGACTCACACAGAGACCCATAAACTCACAGAAAGACCCATAGACTCACACAGAGACCCATAGACTCACACAGAGACCCATAGACTCACAGAAAGACCCATAGACTCACACAGAGACCCATAGACTCACAGAGAGACCCATAGACTCACACAGAGACCCATGGACTCACACAGAGACCCATAGACTCACAGAAAGACCCATAGACTCACAGAGAGACCCATAGACTCACAAAGAGACCCATAGACTCACACAGAAACCCATAGACTCACAGAAAAATCCATAGACTCACAGAGAGACCCATAGACTCACAGAGAGACCCATAGACTCACAGAAAGACCCACAGACTCACACAGAGACCCATAGAATTACATAGAGACCCATAGACTCACAGAAAGACCCATAGACTCACAGAGAGACCCACAGAATCACACAGAGACACAGACTCAGAGAGACCCACAGACTCACAGAGAGACCCACAGACAGACCCACAGACTCACACCTAGACCCACAGACTCACACCTAGACCCACAGACTCACACCTATACCCACAGACTCACACCTAGCCCCACAGACTCACACAGAGACCCACAGACTCACACCTAGATGCACAGACTCACACAGAGACCCACAGACTCACACAGAGATGCATAGACTCGCTCAGAGACCCATAGACTCACACAGAGACCCACAGACTCAGAGAGTCCCCCACAGACTCACAGAGAGACCCACAGACAGACCCACAGACTCACACCTAGACCCACAGACTCACACCTAGACCCACAGACTCACACCTAGACCCACAGACTCACACCTAGACCCACAGACTCACACAGAGACCCACAGACTCACACCTAGACCCACAGACTCACACACAGACCCACAGACTCACACCTAGACCCACAGACTCACACAGAGACCTATAGACCCACACAGAGACCCACAGACTCACACCTAGACCCACAGACTCACACAGAGACCCATAGACTCACACAGAGACCCACAGACTCACACAGAGACCCATAGACTCACACAGAGACCCACAGACTCACACAGAGACCCACAGACTCACACAGAGACCCACAGTCTCACACCTAGACCCACAGACTCACACAGAGACCCATAGACCCACAGACTCACAGAGAGACCCACAGACTCACACAGAGACCCACAGACTCACACCTAGACCCACAGACTCACACCTATACTCACAGACGCACACCTATAACCATAGACTCACAGAGAGACCTATAGACCCACACAGAGACCCACAGACTCACACCTAGACCCACAGACTCACACAGAGGCCCAGAGACTCACAGACAGACCCACAGACTCACAGACACACCCACAGACTTACACCTAGACCCACAGACTCACACAGAGACCCATAGACCCACAGACAGACCCACAGACTCACACAGAGACCCATAGACCCACAGACTCACAGAGAGACCCACAGACTCACACAGAGACCCACAGACTCACACAGAGACCCATAGACCAACAGACTCACACCTAGACCCACAGACTCACACAAAGACCCATAGACCCACAGACTCACACCTAGACCCACATACTCACACAGAGACCCATAGACCCACAGACTCACAGAGAGACCCACAGACTCACACAGAGACCCACAGACTCACACAGAGACCCATAGACCCACAGACTCACACCTAGACCCACAGACTCACACAGAGACCCATAGACCCACAGACTCACACCTAGACACACAGACTCACACAGAGACCCATAGACCCACAGACTCACACAGAGACCCACAGACTCACACAGAGACCCACAGACTCACACTGAGACCCACAGACTCACACAGAGACCCATAGACCCACAGACTCACACCTAGACCCACAGACTCACACAGAGACCCATAGACCCACAGACTCACACAGAGACCCACAGACTCACACAGAGACCCATAGACCCACAGACTCACACCTAGACCCACAGACTCACACAGAGACCCATAGACCCACAGACTCACACAGAGACCCACAGACTCACACAGAGACCCACAGACTCACACAGAGACCCATAGACCCACAGACTCACACCTAGACCCACAGACTCACACAGAGACCCATAGACCCACAGACTCACACAGAGACCCACAGACTCACACAGAGACCCACAGACTCACACAGAGACCCACAGACTCACAAAGAGACCCATAGACCCACAGACTCACACCTAGACCCACAGACTCACACAGAGACCCATAGACCCACAGACTCACACCTAGACCCACAGACTCACACAGAGACCCATAGACCCACAGACTCACACCTAGACCCACAGACTCACACAGAGACCCATAGACCCACAGACTCACACCTATACCCACAGACTCACACCTAGACCCACAGACTCACAGAGAGACCCACAGACTCACACAGAGACCCACAGACTCACACCTAGACCCACAGACTCACACCTATACCCACAGACGCACACCTATAACCATAGACTCACAGAGAGACCTATAGACCCACACAGAGACCCACATACTCACACCTAGACCCACAGACTCACACAGAGACCCAGAGACTCACAGACAGACCCACAGACTCACAGACAGACCCACAGACTCACACCTAGACCCACAGACTCACACAGAGACCCATAGACCCACAGACAGACCCACAGACTCACACAGAGACCCATAGACCCACACAGAGACCCACAGACTCACACCTAGACCCACAGACTCACACAGAGACCCATAGACCCACAGACTCACAGAGAGTACCACAGACTCACACAGAGACCCACAGACTCACACAGAGACCCATAGACCCACAGACTCACACCTAGACCCACAGACTCACACAGAGACCCATAGACCCACAGACTCACACCTAGACCCACAGACTCACACAGAGACCCATAGACCCACAGACTCACACAGAGACCCATAGACCCACAGACTCACACCTAGACCCACAGACTCACACAGAGACCCATAGACCCACAGACTCACAGAGAGACCCACAGACTCACACAGAGACCCACAGACTCACACAGAGACCCATAGACCCACAGACTCACACCTAGACCCACAGACTCACACAGAGACCCATAGACCCACAGACTCACACCTAGACCCAAAGACTCACACAGAGACCCATAGACCCACAGACTCACACAGAGACCCACAGACTCACACAGAGACCCACAGACTCACACAGAGACCCACAGACTCACATAGACTCACACAGAGACCCACAGACTCACACAGAGACCCATAGACCCACAGACTCACACAGAGACCCACAGACTCACATAGACTCACACAGAGACCCACAGCCTCACAGAGAGACACACAGACTCACACAGAGACCCACAGACTCACACAGAGACCCACAGACTCACACAGAGACCCACAGACTCACAGAGAGGCACACAGACTCACAGAGAGACCTGCAGACTCACAGAGAGACCCGCAGACTCACAGAGAGACCCACAGACCCACATTCCATCATCCACACGAGGGTTGCCACCTGTGCTGCCTGGTGCGGCTTTTCAGCGCCAGTTGCCTTCACAGTTCGGTGGGGGGGCGGGAGGGGGTGCGGTGGTGTGGGGGGTCAAGTCCCTGACGAGGGGGGGGGGGTCACGGGCCCCCCCGCGGTGCGGCCGCTGCCGCTGCTGGAGGAAGGCGACGATCCGTGGGGGCAGGGGGAGGCAGGCCGCGAGGCCGGGGGCCGCCAGCTGGGAGCGCACCAGGGAGCGGCACAGCTGGGTCAGCGGCGCGGGGGCTGCGGGGCCACACAGGTAAAGGTCCCCCGTGTAGCCCACGCAGAGCTGCTGCGTTGGGGGGGTGGGGGCAAGTGCCACCTACCCCCCTTGCCCCCCCGTACCCCCCCCCACAACCCATGCCCCCACAGTTCACTCCCTCATCTCAGGGCCCTCCCAACCCTATCACTGCCCCCCCCCCACCTACCCCCCTTGCCCCCCCGTGCCCCCCCCCAACCCATGCCCCCACAGTTCACTCCCTCATCTCAGGGCCCCCCCAACCCTATCACTGCCCCCCCCACCTACCCCCCTTGCCCCCCCGTGCCCCCCCCAACCCATGCCCCCACAGTTCACTCCCTCATCTCAGGGCCCCCCCAACCCTATCACTGCCCCCCCCCCACCGTCCCCACAATGCTCCCCCGTGGCTGCCCCCACCCCCCCCCCGTGCCCCCCCCCCCCCGTACCGTCCCTGCTGCGCCTCAGCAGCGCCGCGTGCTCCGGGCTGCCGGGGGTCGCGAGGTCGAGCGGCCGCCTGCCCTCGCCGTCGCGAGCGTCCGGGTCCGCGCCGAACTCCAGCAGCAGGGACGTCAGGTCGTCGTCGTCGTCCGGCCGGGGGGGGCCCCGCGGGGTGCTGCCGGGGGGCGGTGGCCCCGGGGGGGCCGGCCGGGGGGGCACCGCGTCCCGGGGGGCCGGAGGCGGCGGTGGAGTGGAGCGGGAGGCGGTGGAGTGGAGCGGAGTTCGTGCTCCGTCGCCCGCGTCCGGGTTCGCGCCTGGGGCGCGGGGCGAGAAACCGCTCATTGTCATCGGCGACGTCATCGGCGACGTCATCGGCGACATCATCAGTAGTAGCAGCAGCAGCAGCAGCATCAGCAACATCAGCAGCAGTAGCAGCAGCATCAGCAACATCAGCAGCATCAGCAGCAGTAGCAGCAACATCATCAGCAGCAGTAGCAGCAGCATGAGCAACATCAGCAACATCAGCAGCAGTAGCAGCAACATCATCAGCAGCAGTAGCAGCAGCATCAGCAACATCAGCACCATCGTCACCATCGTCATCATGAGCAGCAGCGTCACCCCCCCCCCCCCCCCGAGTCATCCCACGAATCGCCTCGTGAGCCACCCCGTGAGCCACCCCGTGAGTCCACCCCGTGAGTCTCGTGGCTCACGAAGGTGACTCACTGATTGACAGCGCTGGATGGCACCACACTTGGCGGGCAGTGCCAGCCCCTACAGGACAGGGCGTGGGAGTGCCGGCCGTAGGGACGAGGTTACTCGAGGTCACGGCACTCTGGCTGACCCGGGAGGACACGTGACCGGTTAAGTCTACAAAAGGGGCCCCAAGTGAGGGCTAGGGGTGGTCACGTGGTCGGGGTTCAGATCCTGCTGCCCGAGGATTCTGGAAGGTGGGCGTGGCCAAGGGCCAGGTTGTTGTTGTTCATCCTGAAGCAACATTTCGTCAACGTTCTACGTTCATCGAGTCTCCAACACGTGGACCTGGAACCCGAGCTGTGGTCCCGGTCCGTAGTAGCTACTAACGTTGTAACTAGTGTAGTTAGTCTGGTGACTAGTGTAGTAACTAGTGTAGTAGCTAGTATAGTAGCTAGTGTAGTAACCAGTGTAGTTAGCCTGGTGACTAGTGTAGTAACTAGTGTAGTCACTAGTGTAGTAACTAGTGTAGTAGCTAGTATAGTAGCTAGTGTAGTAACCAGTGTAGTTAGCCTGGTGACTAGTGTAGTAACTAGTGTAGTCACTAGTGTAGTAACTAGTGTAGTAGCTAGTATAGTAGCTAGTGTAGTAACCAGTGTAGTTAGCCTGGTGACTAGTGTAGTAACTAGTGTAGTTACTAGTGTAGTAACTAGTGTAGTAGCTAGTGTAGTAACTAGTGTAGTAGCTAGTGTAGTTACTAGTGTTGTACCTAGTGTAGTAACTAGTGTAGTAACTAGTGTAGCTACTAGTGTAGTAACTAGTGTAGTAACTGGTGTAGTAACTAGTGTAGTAACTAGTGTAGCTACTAGTGTAGTAACTAGTGTAGTAACTGGTGTAGTAACTAGTGTAGTGACTAGTGTAGTAACTGGTGTAGTAACTAGTGTAGTGACTAGTGTAGTAACTAGTGTAGTAACTAGTGTAGTAACTAGTGTAGTAACTGGTGTAGTAACTAGTGTAGTGACTAGTGTAGTAACTAGTGTAGTAACTAGTGTAGTAACTGGTGTAGTAACTAGTGTAGTAACTAGTGTAGTAACTAGTGTAGTAACTGGTGTAGTAACTAGTGTAGTAACTAGTGTAGTAACTGGTGTAGCTACTAGTGTAGTAACTAGTGTAGTAGCTAGTGTAGTAACTAGTGTAGTAACTAGTGTAGTAACTAGTGTAGTAACTAGTGTAGTAACTAGTGTAGTAGCTAGTGTAGTAACTAGTGTAGTAACTGGTGTAGTAACTAGTGTAGTAACTAGTGTAGTAACTAGTGTAGTAACTGGTGTAGTAACTAGTGTAGTAACTAGTGTAGTTAGTCTGGTGGTCACCACCACAGGTTGTTATTCTGCTAAGTGGGAAGTTATCCCGTGTGTTGGAGTGAAATAAATGTGCTGTCTCCTGCGACTCAGTTGAGCTCACTACACACGAGTCACCCCGTGGGTCACCCCGTGGGTCACCCCGTGAGTCACCCCGTGAGTCACCCCGTGGGTCACCCCGTGAGTCACCCCGTGAGTCACCCCGTGAGTGACCCCGTGGGTCACCCCGTGGGTCACCCCGTGAGTCACCCCGTGAGTCACCCCGTGGGTCACCCCCCTGAGTCACCCCGTGAGTCACCCCGTGTGTCACCCCTTGGGTCACCCCCCTGAGTCACCCCGTGAGTCACCCCGTGAGTCACCCCGTGAGTCACCCCGTGAGTCACCCCGTGGGTCACCCCGTGGGTCACCCCCCTGAGTCACCCCGTGGATCACCCCATGAGTCACCCCGTGGGTCACCCCGTGGGTCACCCCGTGAGTCACCCCGTGAGTCACCCCGTGAGTCACCCCCCGAGTGAGCCTCACCGGCCAGCAGGAGTAGCCTGGCACAGCCGAGCCTCCCGGCGTCGCACGCCAGGAGGAGTGGGGGGCCGTGCCCCCCCTCGCTCGAGTCCACTTCCGCGCCGGCGCCCAGCAGCAGCGACACGCAGCCCTCGTGACCTGGGTCACGGGGTCATGGGGTCAGAGGGTCAGAGGGTCAGGGACACACGCAGAGGGACGTGGAGAGACAGGGTCGCAGGGGCACGGGGACACGGTGAGTGTCGCGTGGGGGTGAGAGCAACCCAGCCTCCCCCCCTCAACCCCGAGTCCACCCGTGACCCCGAGTCCACCCGTGACCCCGAGTCCACTCGTGACCCCGAGTCCACACACGACCCCGAGTCCACCCGTGACCCCGAGTCCACCCACGACCCCGAGTCAGCCCGTGACCCCGAGTCCACCCGTGACCCCGAGTCCACCCACGACCCCGAGTCCACCCGTGACCCCGAGTCAGCCCGTGACCCCAAGTCCACCCGTGACCCCGAGTCCACCCACGACCCCGAGTCCACCCGTGACCCAGAGTCCACCCGCGACCCCGAGTCCACCCGTGACCCCGAGTCCACCCACGACCCACCGAGCTGAGCGGCGACGTGCAGGGGGGAGGGGGAGGCGGGGAGGGGGGCCCTGGGGGAGGCGCCCCCACCCAGCAGCAGCTCCAGGCAGGGGGGGCTCCCGGCACGCGCGGCGCACAGCAGCGGCGTGGAGCCCTCCACGTCCACCGCGTCCACCTGGCCCCCACCCACCACGCGGGGGGAGGGGCAGAGGGGCAGAGGGGGGTGGACGTCGTCGTTACCAGCGACGTCAGCAGGAGGAGCAGCAGCGGCAGGGAATGAGTGTCGGTGTCTCCTCGTGTGGGTGAGTGGGTGGGTGGGTGAGTGGGTGAGAGGGTGAGAGGGTGAGTGAGTTAGTGAGTGGGTGAGTGGGTGAGAGGGTGAGAGGGTCAGTGAGTGAGTGGGTGAGAGGGTGAGTGAGTTAGTGAGTGGGTGAGTGGGTGAGAGGGTGAGAGGGTGAGTGAGTGAGTGAGTGGGCGAGAGGGTGAGTGGGTGAGAGGGTGAGTGAGTTAGTGAGTGGGTGAGAGAGTGAGTGGGTGAGAGGGTGAGTGGGTGAGTGAGTTAGTGAGTGGGTGAGTGGGTGGATAAGTGAGTGAGTGGGTGAGAGGGTGAGAGGGTGAGTGAGTTAGTGAGTGGGTGAGTGGGTGGGTGAGTGAGTGAGTGGGTGAGAGGGTGAGAGGGTGAGTGGGTGAGAGGGTGAGTGAGTTAGTGAGTGGGTGAGTGGGTGGATGAGTGAGTTAGTGAGTGGGTGAGAGAGTGAGAGGGTGAGTGGGTCTGTGAGTAGGTAATAAGTGAGTGCGTGCATAAGTGAATGAATGGGGGAGTTAGTAAGTGGGTGGGTGAGTGAGTTAGTGAGTGGGTGAGTGGGTGGATTAGTGAGTTAGTGAGTGGATGAGTGGGTGGGTGAGTGAGTTAGTGAGTGAGTGGGTGGACGAGTGAGTGATTGAGTAGGTGTTGAGTGAGTGGGAATGTGAGTAACTAATACGTGAGTGGGTGCATGAGTGAATGAATGGGTGATTGAGTGGGTGGGTGGATGGGTGAGAGTGTGAGTGAGTTAGTGAGTGGGTGAGTGGGTGGATGAGCGAGTTAGTGAATGGGTGGATGAGTGAGTGGGCATGTGAGTAGGTGATGAGTGAGTAAATGCATGAGTGAACGAATGGGTGAGTGAGTGGGTGAGTTGGGTGGGTGAGTTGGGTGGGTGAGTTGGGTGGGTGGGTGAGTTGGGTGGGTGAGTTGGGTGGGTGAGTTGGGTGGGTAGGTCAGTGGGTGAGCGGCTGATTGAGTGTGTGGGTCAGTGAGTGAGTGGGTGAGCTGGCTGGTTGACTATTTGGATGAGTGAGTGAGCGAGCTGGTGGGTGGGTCAATAAATGAGTGGGTGAGCGAGCGAACAAGTGGGCATGTTGGTGAGTGGGGGGGGTTGTGGCCTGGGGGGGGGGCACTTACCCGGGCCCCCCCTTTGAGCAGCGCCTCCACGCAGCGAGCGTGGCCCCCCAGACAGGCGGCGTGCAGCGGCTCCACCCCACCACGCGTGCGAGCGTCCACGCTCGCCCCCTGCCACCGACGCGCACGCACCAAAGACAAAAGGTCCCCCCCGCCCCCAGGTAGCTTCAACGGGGCCATCGGGGCAAGTGCTGGTTCGGAGCGAGCGGCGTGCGGCACAGAGGCCGGCACCGTGGCGCGTAAAGACGGGGGAGGGGGGGGCGGGGGGGGTGGCCAGCGCCACGCCCGGCCGCCTTTGTCTCCCTGGTGGCGATGTTTTGCACACCGCGCCAGGTGCTCATTTCAAGCTGAGTGGACCTAGGGGAGGCCCAGGACCGATTCACAGCGCAGCGTAGCGCTCACCGTTTCACAGTGACACAGGGCGATACGGAGATGCACACAGACGCACGTACACAGACAAATACACACACACATGCCTTCCCAGCGCTCACCAGCGCTCACCTGCACTCACCTGCACTCACCAGCGCTCACCTGAACTCACCTGAACTCACCTGCGCTCACCTGAACTCACCTGCACTCACCTGTGCTCACCTGCACTCACCTGCGCTCACCTGAACTCACCTGCACTCACCTGTGCTCACCTGCACTCACCTGTGCTCACCTGCACTCACCTGTGCTCACCTGCACTCACCTGCGCTCACCTGAACTCACCTGCACTCACCTGCGCTCACCTGAACTCACCTGCACTCACCTGAACTCACCTGAACTCACCTGCGCTCACCTGCGCTCACCTGAACTCACCTGCACTCACCTGTGCTCACCAGCCCTCACCTGCACTCACCTGAACTCACCTGCACTCACCTGTGCTCAGCAGCCCTCACCTGAACTCACCTGCACTCACCAGCCCTCACCTGAACTCACCTGCTCTCACTTGAACTCACCTGCTCTCACCTGAACTCACCTGCACTCACCTGCACTCACCTGCGCTCACCTGTGCTCACCTGTGCTCACCTGTGCGAGGAGCTGTGTGAGGTTCAGGAGGTGTCCGTGCAGGGCGGCCTCGTGCAGAGGCGTGTAGTCCCAGAATGCACCTGTACACACACGTCATAGCCATCATCACCATCGTCATAGCCATCATCACCATCACCTGCCAACACCAACTCACGCCATTCGCCACCAAGTTACGGTGACGTCACCGCAGCGCCCGTGCCAGGCTAGGTGCACTTTGAGGCGACGTGAAGTGTCGAAGCCTCGCTGGCAAGAGGAGGTCACAGGACAGACTCGGCAGGTGCCATGGGCTGGCTGACTGCGATGACTGCCCGATGCACCACCACCACCACCGCCACCACCACCGCCACCACCACCACCACCACCACCGCCACCACCGCCACCACCGCCACCACCACCGCCACCACCGCCGCCACCACCACCACCTACACCACCAGCACCGCCACCCCCACCACCGCCACCACCGCCACCACTACCATCACCACCGCCACCCCCACCACCGCCACCACCACCACTACCACCACCACCGCCACCACCACCACCGCCACCGCCACCACCACCGCCACCACCGCCACCACCATCAGCACCGCCACCCCCACCACCGCCACCACCGCCACCACTACCATCACCACCGCCACCCCCACCACCGCCACCACCACCACTACCACCGCCACCACCACCACCAGCATCTGGCACGCAGTGGCGGTGACATCACCACAGCGCGTGGGCCAGGCTGGGTGCAACTTGAGGAAAAGTGTAAACAACAACAACAAAGACAAAGATCCCCCGTATAGCCTGAACAGACTGTCGGGGCAAGTGCCGTTAGCGAGCGGCACCTGTGAAGGCCGGCACGGCACACGAGGGGGTGGGTGGCCAGCACCTCGCCCGGGCCGCCTTTGTCTCCCCCAGTGGCGACGTTCACACGCCTCACCGAGGAGTACCCATTTGAGGCCGAGTCGACGTAGGGGGAGGGAGAGAGTGAGGTGGGTGGGGAGGGTGAGGTGGCGGCCCAGGACCGGTTCAGAGACTCGCCACGCCGGGTGCTGGCTGGGTGGCTGCTGGTGCTCGTGATTGTTCCACCACAATCGCTGCCAACGCCCAGCTTAGTGTACACGCCTCGTGCGGGCGACTGTAGCAGGGGCGGCCACGCACGCCCACCCGGTCCACGTGACTCCCACGTGACTCCCACGCGTCACGCGCCACCAGGGGCCACGTGTCTAACTCGGCACGGGTGACGTTGCGTAACGCTGCTGATGAGACGCTGCAGTGTGGAAAACCGGTGCAGAGTTTGTGCCTGTGTTGAAGAGATGGTTCAAGCGAGCCTGACACTGCTGATGAGACGCTGCAGTGAGGAAATCGGTACAGAGTTTGTGCCTTGTTTGAACCAATAATTCTAGCTCGCAATATGTTGCAGCACTGCTCCCCATTCATACAACACTCACCACACACACACTCACCACACACACACTCACCACACACTCACCACACACACTCACCACACACTCACCACACACACACTCACCACACACACACTCTCCACACACACACTCACCACACACACACTCACCACACACACTCACCACACACACTCACCACACACACTCACCACACACACACACACCACACACACTCACCACACACACACTCACCACACACACACTCACCACACACACACTCACCACACACACACTCACCACACACACTCACCACACACACACTCACCACACACACACTCACCACACACACACTCACCACACACACACTCACCACACACACACTCACCACACACACTCACTCACCACACTCACTCACCACACACACACTCACCACACACTCACCACACACACTCACCACACACTCACCACACACACACTCAGCACACACACACTCACCACACACACACTCACCACACACACACTCACCACACACTCACCACACACACACTCACCACACCCTCACCACACACACACTCACCACACACACACTCACCACACACACTCACCACATACACACTCACCACATACACACTCACCACACACACACTCACCACACTCACCACACACACACTCACCACACACACACTCACCACACACACACTCACCACACACACACTCACCACACACACTCACCACACACTCACCACACACACTCACCACACACACACTCACCACACACACTCACTCACCACACTCACTCACCACACACACTCACCACACTCACACTCACTCACTCACCACACACACTCACCACACACACACTCACCACACACACACTCACCACACACTCACCACACACTCACCACACACACACTCACCACACACACTCACCACACACACACTCACCACACACACACTCACCACACACACACTCACCACACACACACTCACTCACCACACTCACTCACCACACACACACTCACCACACACTCACTCACCACACACACACTCACCACACACACACTCACCACACACACACTCACCACACACTCACCACACACACTCACCACACACTCACCACACACACACTCACCACACACACACTCACCACACACACACTCACCACACACTCACCACACACACACTCACCACACACACTCACCACACACTCACCACACACACTCATCACACACACAGTCACCACACACACACTCACCACACACACACTCACCACACACACACTCACCACACACACTCACTCACCACACTCACCACACACTCACTCACCACACACACACTCACCACACACACACTCACCACACACACACTCACCACACACTCACCACACACACTCACCACACACTCACCACACACACACTCACCACACACACACTCACCACACACTCACCACACACACACTCACCACACACACACTCACCACACACTCACCACACACTCACCACACACACACTCACCACACCCTCACCACACACACACTCACCACACACACACTCACCAGACACACTCACCACATACACACTCACCACACACACTCACCACACACACACTCACCACACTCACCACACACACACTCACCACACACACACTCACCACACACACTCACCACACACACACTCACCACACACACTCACCACACACTCACCACACACACTCACCACACACACACTCACCACACACACTCACTCACCACACTCACTCACCACACACACTCACTCACTCACCACACACACTCACCACACACACACTCACCACACACACACACACCACACACTCACCACACACTCACCACACACACACTCACCACACACACACTCACTCACCACACTCACTCACCACACACACACTCACCACACACTCACTCACCACACACACACTCACCACACACTCACCACACACACACTCACCACACACTCACCACACACACTCACCACACACCACACACACACTCACCACACACACACTCACCACACACACACTCACCACACACTCACCACACACACACTCACCACACACACACTCACCACACACTCACCACACACACACTCACCACACACTCACCACACACACACTCACCACACACACACTCACCACACACACACTCACCACACACACTCACCACACTCACCACACTCACCACACACACACTCACCACACACACTCACCACACACACACTCACCACACACACACTTACCACACACACTCACTCACCACACTCACTCACCACACACACTCACTTACCACACACACACTCACACTCACTCACTCACCACACACACTCACCACACACACACTCACACACACACACTCGCTCACCACACACACACTCACTCACCACACACACTCACCACACTCACTCACTCACTCACCACACACACACTCACACTCACTCACCACACACTCACTAACTCACTCACCACACACACACTCACTCACCACACACACACTCACTCACCACACTCACTCACCACACTCACTCATTCACCACACACACACTCACTCACCACACACACACTCACTCACCACACACACACTCACCACACACACACACTCACTCACCACACACACACACACTCACTCACCACACACACACTCACCACACACACTCACTCACCACACACACGCTCACTCACCACACACACTCACCACACACACACTCACCACACACACACTCACTCACCACACACACTCACTCACCACACACACACTCACACACACTCACTCACCACACACTCACTCACTCACAACACACACACACTCACCACACACACACTCACTCACCACACACACTCACCACACTCACTCACCACACACACACTCACCACACACACACTCACCACATACACACACACTCACTCACCACACACTCACTCACCACACACACACTCACCACACACTCACTCACCACACACACACTCACACTCACTCACTCACCACACACACATTCACTCATCACACACACTCACCACACTCACTCACCACACACACACACTCACTCACCACACACACACTCACCACACACAGACTCACCACACACACACTCACCACACACACACTCACTCACCACACACTCACTCACCACACACACTCACCACACACACACTCACCACACACGCACTCACCACACACACACTCACTCACCACATACACACTCACCACACACACACTCACCACACACACACACCACACACACACACTCACCACACACACACTCACCACACACACACTCACCACACACTCACCACACACTCACTCACCACACACTCACACTCACCACACTCTCACACACTCACCACACACACTCACCACACACTCACTCACCACACTCACCACGCACACTCTAATACAACACACAGACGCACACTCTTACGTAACACACACACACACACTCACCACACACACTCACCACACACACACTCACCACACACACACTCACCACACTCACTCACCACACACACTCACCACACACTCACTCACCACACACACACTCACCACACACACACTCACCACACACACACTCACCACACACTCACCACACACACTCACCACACACTCACCACACACACACTCACCACACACACACTCACCAAACACTCACCACACACACACTCACCACACACTCACCACACACACACTCACCACACCCTCACCACACACACACTCACCACACACACACTCACCACACACACTCACCACATACACACTCACCACACACACACTCACCACACTCACCACACACACACTCACCACACACACACTCACCACACACACACTCACCACACACACTCACCACACACTCACCACACACACTCACCACACACACACTCACCACACACACTCACTCACCACACTCACTCACCACACACACTCACCACACTCACACTCACTCACTCACCACACACACTCACCACACACACACTCACCACACACACACTCACCACACACTCACCACACACTCACCACACACACACTCACCACACACACTCACCACACACTCACCACACACACACTCACCACACACACACTCACCACACACACACTCACCACACACTCACCACACACACACTCACCACACACACACTCACCACACACACACTCACCACACACTCACCACACACACACTCACCACGCACACACTCACCACACACTCACCACACACACACTCACCACACACACACTCACCACACTCACCACACACACACACTCACCACACACATACTCACCACACACACACTCACCACACACACTCACCACACACACACTCACCACACACACACTCACCACACACACTCACTCACCACACTCGCTCACCACACACACACTCACTCACCACACACACTCACCACACTCACTCACTCACTCACCACACACACACTCACACTCACTCACCACACACTCACTAACTCACTCACCACACACACACTCACTCACCACACACACACTCACTCACCACACTCACTCACCACACTCACTCATTCACCACACACACACTCACTCACCACACACACACTCACTCACCACACACACACTCACCACACACACACACTCACTCACCACACACACACTAACTCACCACACACACACTCACCACACACACTCACTCACCACACACACGCTCACTCACCACACACTCACTCACCACACACACTCACCACACACACACTCACCACACACACACTCACTCACCACACACACACTCACCACACACACACTCACCACACACACACACCACACACACACACTCACCACACACACACTCACCACACACACACTCACCACACACTCACCACACACTCACTCACCACACACTCACACTCACCACACTCTCACACACTCACCACACACACTCACCACACACTCACTCACCACACTCACCACGCACACTCTAATACAACACACAGACGCACACTCTTACGTAACACACACACACACACTCACCACACACACTCACCACACACACACTCACCACACACACACTCACCACACTCACTCACCACACACACTCACCACACACTCACTCACCACACACACACACTCACCACACACACACTCACCACACACACACTCACCACACACTCACCACACACACTCACCACACACTCACCACACACACACTCACCACACACACACTCACCAAACACTCACCACACACACACTCACCACACACTCACCACACACTCACCACACACACACTCACCACACCCTCACCACACACACACTCACCACACACACACTCACCACACACACTCACCACATACACACTCACCACACACACTCACCACACACACACTCACCACACTCACCACACACACACTCACCACACACACACTCACCACACACACTCACCACACACTCACCACACACACTCACCACACACACTCACCACACACACTCACTCACCACACTCACTCACCACACACACTCACCACACTCACACTCACTCACTCACCACACACACTCACCACACACACACTCACCACACACACACTCACCACACACTCATCACACACTCACCACACACTCACCACACACACACTCACCACACACACACTCACCACACACACACTCACCACACACTCACCACACACACACTCACCACACACACACTCACCACACACACACTCACCACACACTCACCACACACACACTCACCACACACACACTCACCACACACACACCACACACACACTCACCACACTCACCACACACACACACTCACCACACACACACTCACCACACTCACCACACACACACACTCACCACACACACACTCACCACACACACACTCACCACACACACTCACCACACACACACTCACCACACACACACTCACCACACACACACTCACCACACACACTCACTCACCACACTCGCTCACCACACACACACTCACTCACCACACACACTCACCACACTCACTCACTCACTCACCACACACACACTCACACTCACTCACCACACACTCACTAACTCACTCACCACACACACACTCACTCACCACACACACACTCACTCACCACACTCACTCACCACACTCACTCATTCACCACACACACACTCACTCACCACACACACACTAACTCACCACACACACACTCACCACACACACTCACTCACCACACACACGCTCACTCACCACACACTCACTCACCACACACACTCACCACACACACACTCACCACACACACACTCACTCACCACACACACACTCACCACACACACACTCACTCACCACACACACACTCACACACACTCACTCACCACACACTCACTCACTCACAACACACACACACACACTCACCACACACACACTCACTCACCACACACACTCACCACACTCACTCACCACACACACACTCACCACACACACACTCACCACATACACACACACTCACTCACCACACACTCACTCACCACACACACACTCACCACACACTCACTCACCACACACACACTCACACTCACTCACTCACCACACACACATTCACTCATCACACACACTCACCACACTCACTCACCACACACACACACTCACTCACCACACACACACTCACCACACACACACTCACCACACACACACTCACCACACACACACTCACTCACCACACACTCACTCACCACACACACTCACCACACACCACACACACACTCACACACTCACCACACACACACTCACCACACACACACTCACCACTCACCACACACACACTCACTCACCACATACACACTCACCACACACACACTCACCACACACACACAATCACCACACACACACTCACCACACACACACTCACTCACCACACACTCACTCATTCACCACACACACACTCACTCACCACACACACACACTCACACACAATCACCACACACACACTCACCACACCCACACTCACTCACCACACACACACTCACCACACACACACACACACTCACCACACACACACACACTCACCACACACTCACACTCACAACACTCACACTCACCACACTCACCACACACACACTCACTCACCACACACACACTCACCATACACTCACCACACTCACTCACTCACCACACACTCACAAACACACTCACCACACACACAAACTCACCACATACACAATCACTCACCACATACACCACACACACACACACTCACCACACACTCACTCACTCACCACACACACTCACCACACTCTCACACACTCACCACACACACACTCACCACACTCACCACGCACACTCTTATACGACACACAAACGCACACTCTTACGTAACACACACACACGCTATTTCAAACAACCAAACAGCTTATACAAAGACAAAGACACTCCCACCAGACACACTCACCACACACTCACACTCACCCCACACTCACACTCACTCACCACACACACACTCACTCACCACACACTCACTCACCACACAAACACAATCACCACACACACACACTCACTCACCACACACTCACACACACCACATACACACTCACCACACACACACTCACCACACAAACACAATCACCACACACACAGTCATCACACACACGTATACAACACACTCTTACCACACTCACTCACCCGACACACACTCACCACTCACCATATACTCACACTCACTCACCACACACTCACACACTCTCACCACACACTCACACACACTCACCACACACACACTCAACACTCACACTGTTATACAACACACTTACCACACTCAGTCACCAGACACACACTCACTACTCATTCAGATTCACCACACTCACTCACTCACCACACACACTCACCAGAAACTCACTCACCATACTCACTCACCAGATGCACGCTCACCAGACACTCACTCACCAGAAACTCACTCACCACACTCACACACACTCACCAGACACTCACTCACCAGACACTCACTCACCACACTCACTCACCAGACACTCACCAGAAACTCACTCACCACACTCACACTCACTCACCAGTCACTCACTCACCAGACACTCACTCACCAGACACTCACTCACCAGACACTCACCAGAAACTCACTCACCACACTCACACACACTCACCAGACACTCACTCACCAGACACTCACTCACCACACTCACTCACCAAACACTCACTCACCAGACACTCACTCACCACACTCACACTCACTCACCAGACACTCACTCACCACACTCACTCACCAGACACTCACCAGACACTCCCTCACCAGACACTTTGTAAAAAACAACTCAGTGCAGAGTCACGTGGCATAGACCGGTTTTTGCATTGAGCCTCGGGCTATCTCACACAGCCTGCCACGGCATCACGTGGTATCACACAGCATCACACAGCCTGCTATCATCACGTGACATCACACAGCCTGCTGTCATCACACAGCATCACACAGCATCACACAGCCTGCTGTCATCACGTGGCATCACACAGCCTGCTGTCATCACACAGCCTGCTATCATCACGTGACATCACACAGCCTGCTGTCATAACACAGCATCACACAGCCTGCTGTCATCACGTGACATCACACAGTCTGCTGTCATCACACAGCATCACACCGCCTGCTGTCATCACGTGGCATCACACTGCCTGCTGTCATCACACAACCTGCTGTCATCACGTGGCATCACACAGCATCACACAGCCTGCTGTCATCACACAGCATCACACAGCATCACACAACCTTCTGTCATCACACAGCATCACGTGGCATCACACAGCATCACACAGCCTGCTGTCATCACGTGACATCACACAGCCTGCTGTCATCACGTGGCATCACACAGCCTGCTGTCATCACGTGGCATCACACAGCATCACACAGCCTGCTGTCATCACACAGCATCACACAGCATCACACAACCTGCTGTCATCACACAGCATCACGTGGCATCACACAGCATCACACAGCCTGCTGTCATCACGTGACATCACACAGCCTGCTGTCATCACGTGGCATCACACAGCCTGCTGTCATCACGTGGCATCACACAGCATCACACAGCCTGCTGTCATCACACAGCATCACACAGCATCACACAACCTGCTGTCATCACACAGCATCACGTGGCATCACACAGCATCACACAGCCTGCTGTCATCACGTGACATCACACAGTCTGCTGTCATCACGTGACATCACACAGCCTGCTGTCATCATGTGGCATCACACAGCCTGCTGTCATCACACAGCCTGCTGTCATCACGTGGCATCACACAGCCTGCTGTCATCACACAGCCTGCTGTCATCACGTGGCATCACACAGTCTGCTGTCATCACACAGCATCACACAGCATCACACAGCCTGCTGTCATCACGTGGCATCACACAGCCTGCTGTCATCACACAGCCTGTTGTCATCACGTGACATCACACAGCCTGCTGTCATCACGTGGCATCACACAGCATCACACAGCCTGCTGTCATCACACAGCATCACACAGCATCACACAGCCTGCTGTCATCACACAGCATCACGTGGCATCACACAGCATCACACAGCCTGCTGTCATCACACAGCCTGCTGTCATCACGTGGCATCACACAGCCTGCTATCATCACGTGACATCACACAGCCTGCTATCATCACGTGCCATCACGTTGATCATGATTGTGGTGATGATGATGGTGGTGACAATAATGATTGTGGTGGTGGTGATGATGATTGTGGCAATGATGATTGTGATGATGATGGTGGTGACAATAATGATTGTGGTGATGATGATGGTGACAATGATGATGATTGTGATGATGATGATGGTGACAATAATGATTGTGGTGGTGTTGGTGATGATGGTGACAATGATGATTGTGGTGGTGGTGGTGATGATGATGGTGGCAATGATGATTGTGGTGGTGGTTGTGAGGTTCTTACTCAAATCGCTGTCTCCCCACGGACTTTCTCCTGCCATAGAATCACCTGGGCACAGAGGAGAGCACACACACGTGTGAGCACACACACGTGTGAGCACACACACGTGTGAGCACACACACGTGTGAGCACACACACGTGTGAGCACACACACGTGTGAGCACACACACGTGTGAGCACACACACGTGTGAGCACACACACGTGTGAGCACACACACGTGTGAGCACACACACGTGTGAGCACACACACGTGTGAGCACACACACGTGTGAGCACACACACGTGTGAGCACACACACGTGTGAGCACACACACGTGTGAGCACACACACGTGTGAGCACACACACGTGTGAGCACACACACGTGTGAGCACACACACGTGTGAGCACACACACGTGTGAGCACACACACGTGTGAGCACACACACGTGTGAGCACACACACGTGTGAGCACACACACGTGTGAGCACACACACGTGTGAGCACACACACGTGTGAGCACACACACGTGTGAGCACACACACGTGTGAGCACACACACGTGTGAGCACACACACGTGTCAGGTGAGTATGTGGGTGTGGTGAGTGTGGCGGCGTGGTCAGAGAGTCTGTGTGTGAGTGTCTGTGTGTGAGTGTCTGTGTGTTAGTGTCTGTGTATGAGTGTGTGAGTGAGTGTCTGTGTGTTAGTGTCTGTGTGTGAGTGTCTGTGTATGAGTGTCTGTGTGTGAGTGTCTGTGTATGAGTGTCTGTGTGTTAGTGTCTGTGTGTTAGTGTCTATGTGTTAGTGCCTGTGTGTTAGTGTCTGTGTGTGTGTCTATGTGTTAGTGTCTGTGTGTTAGTGTCTATGTGTTAGTGTCTATGTGTTAGTGTCTGTGTGTTAGTGTCTATGTGTTAGTGCCTGTGTGTTAGTGTCTGTGTGTGTGTCTATGTGTTAGTGTCTGTGTGTTAGTGTCTGTGTGTTAGTGTCTGTGTGTTAGTGTCTGTGTGTGTGTCTATGTGTTAGTGTCTGTGTGTGAGTGTCTGTGTGTTAGCGTGGGGAGCGGTAGTGTAGCGGTTAGCGCCACGCTGCGCTATGAACCTGGCGACCCGAGTTCGATTCCCGCTCACGGCCAACACCAGTGACGATTATCTGAACCGGTCCTGGGCCTCCCCTAGGTCGACTCAGCCTCAAATGGATAAAAGCATTTCCACTGCGGGGACTAAGGCGGTCGGACGTGGTGCTGGCCACCCACCCCCTCGTGTACTGTTCTGGCCTTCATAGGTGCTCGCTAACAGCACTTGCCCCTACAGTCTGTTAAGGTTATACGGGGGATCTTTGTCTGTCTGTCTGTGTGTGTGTCTGTGTCTGTGTGTTAGTGTAGCGGTTACCGCGCTGCGCTACGAACCTGGCGATCCGAGTTCGATTCCCGATCACGGCCACCAGTGATCTCCTGAACCAGTTCTGGTCCTCTCCTAGGTCGACTCAGCCTCAAATGAATAATTGGTGCTCGCTAACTGCACTTTCCCCAACAGTATACGGGGGGATCTTTGTCTGCGTGTGTAAGTACCTACACGTGAGTATCTATTTGTGTGTGTCTGTATCTACATGTGTCTGTGTGTGAACTACATAAGTTTTGCTGCTCAGCCACTCACCCCGTGCCTCCACTCGCGTGTCCTCTCCCCCTCTCTCCCCCGACTCCCTCTCTCTCTCCCTCCATCCCCCTACTCTCTCTCTCTCTCCCTACTCCCTCTCTCCCTTCCTCCCCCCTCTCCCTCTCTCCCCCTCTCCATCACCACCGCGAGAGGGCGCACCGACCCCAGGATTCAGTGACGGCTGAGTAAACTCGTCCCATTGTTTAAGCGCCCAGGGTGAGTAAATTGTTGCTCTCGGTGAGTATTTTTTTGTGATTATTGAAGCGGAGCGGGGGGGGGGGGTGGAACTCAAAACGTCGACTGTTCGCCGAGCCGAATCAGAATCGACGCCGTTTTGAGACGAGGCTCAAAAGAAAGCTGTCTCTCCTGTGGACCAATCAGTTTCAGAGACAATGCACCATCATCATCATCTTATACTATCAGTGTGTTTGTTTTGTTTGCATTGTGACCACAAGTGTTGTGGTTCGTGCACACGTGATTCAGTTGTGTTCCCGCAAGAACGGCGAGAATCATATTCTTTTCTAGATTTGAAGCTTTCGTGACTGCAAGGATCCATGCTCTTTGGTTCTATTGGGTAAAGTCACGTAGGTAAAAAATAAAATAACAAAAAAATCACGACGTTTGATGAAGGCCGCTTGTGTTGTGGCCGAAACGTCGTCATTTTTGTTATTTAACTTTTTACCTACGTGACTTTACCCAATAGAACCAAAGAGTATGGATCCTATTCTTATGATGACGTCACCCTGCTACTCTATATAAAACCGGGAGCAAGCGAGGGCTTTACAATTCTGGCGAATTGCCTGATGATGCTGGATGTATTTACCAGCGAAACGTCGTACTCAAACTGTAAATGTTGTGGATTCACTCTTCAACACACCGGTGGGCTAAAGTAGTGAATTATTTGTCTTTTGTCAACGTGACACTTTCTTTGCTGATTGGCCGTGTCGGGTGGTGGAGGGTTACGACACATTTATAAATAAACGCGATCTAACCCAAAAACCTTTATTATGAACCTATTCTTATGTTTCGGTAGCGGCAAAGTGGGTCCCATGAAGCGTAAAAGCTGCCGAGATGCAGGCTGTTTTTGAAGGTTGCAAATGTGCGTAGCCCAAGGGTCAAATCTACCCTCAGCATCACGGGCACCGCCCTCTCCTGGTTCCAATCTTATCTCACCGACAGACGACAGTTCATCCACATCAACAGCTGCACCTCCTCCACCGCTCCGTTGTTCCAAGGGCTCGGTGCTTGGTCCTTTGCTCTTCACGCTATACCTGCTTCCCCGTGGCAACGTCATTTGCCACCGTGGTCTTAACTTTCACTGCTATGCCGATGATGTGCAGCTCTACATCTCCACCAAATCCATCACCTCCGCCACCCACTCCGCTCTCTCGAACTGCCTCGCTGACTTTAAGTCGTGGATGCGCAACAATTTCCTTGAACTTAACTGCGACAAAACGGATGTGATCATCGTCGATCCCAAATCTATCACGAAATCCATTCGCAGTTTCTCCGTCACTGTCGACACCTTCACCCCTGTCTCCATCCCTTCAAAGTCGCAACCTTAGAGTCATTTGTGACAATGACCTCTCCTCTGAACGCCACGTAAAACAAATCACCAGCACTGCCTTTTTTCGCCTCAAAAAGCACCTCCAGACTTGGCCCATCGCTCTCTTTCTCCGCCGCAAAAACCCTCATCCACGCCTTCATCACCTCCAGAATCGATTACTGCAACAGCAATCCTATATGGCACCTCAACCAAAACATTAAATAAACTCCGGTACATCCGGAGAACTCTGCTGCTACGTCTGCTCACTCACACCCGCACCGGTGACCACATTTACCCCTGTCCTCCAGAACCTCCATTGGCTCCCGGTCCCACAACGAATTTAATTCAAAATCCTCCTCCTCCTCACATAAAGCCCTTCGTAACCAGCCCCCTTCCTACCTCACTGCCCTGCTCCACCGCCACAACCCATCCCCCGTAGCCTTCGCCCATCTGACGCCAACCTCCTGACTCCACCTCTCAGGACCAAAGCGTCAGAACCTGGGGCGACAGAGCCTTCTCTATAGCTGCCTCCCCTCACTTTGGAACTCTCTCCCAAAACAGATCCGTGACTGCACCGACCTTCCAGCGTTCAAATCGTTGACTAAACCTCACCTTTTTTAAAATTGCTTTTAATGCTTAGCCGAGTTTGATGTGTTTTTAGTGTTTTTTGTTTAACTATTTCATGTTGTATTTGCTGCTTGCATGATTTTACGTAAAGTGTCTTTGAGCATTCTGAAGAGCGCTCACAAATAAAATGTGTTATTATTATTAGTTATGTTAACGTGATAAATGTGCATGTCAATGGGAGATCGGAGAGCTCCCTCCACAACGACGGCACCGAGGTGGCCATTGTATTGTGAGAGATATGGGGCCGTCCATAAATGACGTCACGCGATTTTTGAACGATTTTTGACCCCCCCCCCCCCCCATCGTAACACGGCGTCACAAAAAGTCAGAGCCCCCCCTCGAATATGACGTCACAAAGCTCTGCCCCCCCCCCAAACCATATTTCCATTTTAAAAATAAAACGTGCTTCAAGTCGCTGTAAACTATTGTCATTGCAGTAGTGCGTATTTAATGTGGCGCTGCACTCTGATGTTGTAGGAGCGTTGTTATAACAATTAGTGTTGTTATAACAATTAGTGTTGTTATAACAATTAGTGTTGTTATAACAATTAGTGTTGTTAAAACAATTAGTGTTGTTATAACAATTAGTGTTGTTAGAACAATTAGTGTTGTTATAACAATTAGTGTTGTTATAACAATTAGTGTCGTTATAACAATTAGTGTCGTTATAACAATTAGTGTTGTTATAATAATTAGTGTTGTTAGAACAATTAGTGTTGTTATAATAATTAGTGTTGTTATAACAATTAGTGTTGTTAGAACAATTAGTGTTGTTATAACAATTAGTGTTGTTAGAACAATTAGTGTTGTTATAACAATTAGTGTTGTTATAACAATTAGTGTTGTTAGAACAATTAGTGTTGTTATAACAATTAGTGTTGTTAGAACAATTAGTGTTGTTAGAACAATTAGTGTTGTTATAACAATTAGTGTTGTTATAACAATTAGTGTTGTTAGAACAATTAGTGTTGTTATAACAATTAGTGTTGTTAAAACAATTCGTGTTGTAACAATTAGTGTTGTTAGAACAATTAGTGTTGTTATAACAACTAGTTGTTAGAACAATTAGTGTTGTTATAACAATTAGTGTCGTTATAACAATTCGTGTTGTTGTAACAATTAGTGTTGTTAGAACAATTAGTGTTGTTATAACAATTCTATATTTATTTAAAGTTACGCATTTTGATGTGACGTCACATTTCTCACCCCCCCCCCCCACCACCACCTCGTCACACATCGTCACAAATGTCTGACCCCCCCGCCCCCCCCCCCCCTAGATGCGTGACGTCATTCATGGACGGCTCCTTAGCGTGTCAATGCCTCCACACCAACCTGGCTGCTGTCCGCCTGATTGATGAAGCCGGTCGCGATTACTTGGCGAGACGTCGTACCCGGGCTACAGCAACTAAAGCCCCCCCCCCCCACCACCACCACCACGCCGTGAGCGCCTTGATACGGCCCTGGGTGCCGCCACCACTTGACGCGCGTGTCCCGCTAACCCCACCGCCAACTCGCTCGCGACGCACCCGTCAGAACCCCCCCCACCCTCCCCACGTCCTGACTCAGCACGTCACGCTCCACCACCACCAACAACTTATTCCGCCTTTGCTACCCCAGCAGCAACATCAGCAGCTCCATCCCCAAGCCCTCAACCGTCGGCTCGGGGTCCCAAGCGCCCTGGAGAGGGCTCTGTGGTAAATCCCAAATTGAATTGAACCACGTGGAGATGTGTCGCAGGCAAATGCATCTAAACGCATGTTTCTACAGGCTACGATATTCACGTTGCACGCGAATAATAATAATTATTATTATTATTTACCCGCCTGCAAGACACTCAATGATGTCACGGTGACTATGAGATGTTAACTACCTCGCCAGGTATACAGGAGGTCGTGGGTTCGATACCGACCCTGACGCCTGCTGTATATTTGGAGTTTGCGTGTCTCTCTCTCTCCGTGGTGAGACGTTAACTACCTCGCCAGGTATACAGGAGGTCGTGGGTTCGATACCGACCCTGACGCCTGCTGTATATTTGGAGTTTGCGTGTCTCTCTCTCCGTGGTGAAATGTTAACTACCTCGCCTGGTATACAGGAGGGCGTGGGTTCGATCCAGACCCTGACGCCATGGTGGCGTGGAGACTCAGAGATACACAGATACTCATAGAGATCCACAGAGATACATGGAGACCCATAGACACGCATAGAGATACGTGTAAACTCAGAGATACACAGAGACTCATAGAGATACGGAGACCCATAGACACTCATAGAGATACGTGTTGACTCAGAGATACACAGAGACTCATAGAGATACGGAGACCCATAGACACTCATAGCGATACGTGGAGACTCAGAGGTACACAGAGACTCATAGAGATCCACAGAGATACATGGAGACCCATAGACACGCATAGAGATACGTGTAGACTCAGAGATACACAGAGACTCATAGAGATACGGAGACCCATAGACACTCATAGCGATACGTGGAGACTCAGAGGTACACAGAGACTCATAGAGATACAGAGACACATAGAGATACCGAGACCCATAGACACGCATAGAGATACGTGGAGACTCAGAGATACACATAGACTCAGAGATAAACATAGATCTATAGAAACTCAGAGGTACGTGAAGAATCAAAGCTACACAGAGACTTATAGAGTCTCATAGAGACCCAGGCGCAATCAAGGTACTGTACCTGCAACTTGTCCTCCATCGATGGAGGAGGAGCAGTCGCGTTGATTACCCCCCCCCCAGCCCCTCCCCCCTCGCCCTCACCTGTCCGCACAGGTGTGGCGGCTCAAGGTAAATCAGGAAACCCAGGTGAGGTCACGCACTGCACTGTAAAAGCAGCAGCAGCAGCAGCAACAGCATCATCAGCAGCAGCAGCATCATCATCAGCATCATCATCAGTGTCTGGATTGTCCAGGTGAGTGGTGGGGTGAGGAGGAGTGGAGGTAGTGCTGGTGGTGCTGGTGGTGGTGCTGGTGGTGGTGGTGCTGGTGGTGCTGCTGGTGGTGGTGGTGCTGGTGGTGGTGCTGGTGGTGCTGGTGGTGCTGGTTCTGGTGCTGCTGCTGGTGGTGGTGCTGGTGGTGGTGCTGCTGCTGGTGGTGGCGATGGGGGGTGATGTTTGTTTTGGTTGACGAGCTGGCGAAGCGAGTTTGTGAGTACGAGTGGTGTGGGAGTGCGAGTGTGTGTGCGTATGTTAATGACTGTGTGTGCGGGTGTTAATCAGCGTGTGTGTGAATAAGTGTGTGTGTGAATGAGTGTGTGTGCGTCAATAAGTGTGTGTGTCTGTCAATAACTGTGTGTCAATGAGTGTGCGTATGTCATTGAGTGTATCAAAGAGTGTGTGTGTAAATGCGTGTGTGTGGGTCAATGAGTGTGTGTGTCAATGAGTGTGTGCGTGTGTGTCAATGAGTGTGTGCGTGTGTATCAATGAATGTGTGTGTGTGAATGAGTGTGCGTGTGTCAATGAGTGTGGGTGTGTGTCAATCAGTGCGTGTGTCAATGAGTGTATGTGTGTGTGTCAATGAATGTGTGTGTGTTAATCAGTGTGTGTGTGTGAATGAATGTGTTGCGTGTCATTGAGTGTGTGTGTCAATGAATGTGTGTGTGTTAATCAGTGTGTGTGTGTGAATGAGTGTGTGTGTGTCAATGTGTGTGTGTTTGTGCTGCTGCTGAGACTGGAGCGTGCCACTAAGAGGTGGGGCCTTACCATCAGCCCCACCAAAACTAAGCACCTGCCTGGGTATTTTGTACCATCGGACACTCCACCCCCACAACTCCCAATCGGTGATGGGGTAGTTGTGGAGAGAGTGGAGAGTTTCCCATACCTGAGCAGTGTGCTTATGACTGGCTCCAGTTTAACAGCAGAGGTCTCACTCCGAATCAGTCGAGCGGCATTATCTTTTCATCGGTTGCGTAACGCTGTGTGGAAGCTACCTGGTCTGTCGCTCCGCACTAAGCTTCAGGTCTTCTCGGCCACGGTCATTCCCTCCCTTCTCTACGCTTGCGAAACGTGTACCCCCCTAATGAAACATCTACGTCCGTTAAGAAACATTTAGGCTGGCCTGCCTACGATTCATCCTGGGTTTAACCAGACTGGATTGTGTGAGGAGCTCACAAATCCTTGAAAGATCTGGGCAAGGTCCCATCGGTGAGCTCCTCCGGCGGGGAAGGCTGCGATGGCTGGGTCATGTAGCCCGCATGCCCAGCCACCGCATGCCCAAACAGCTTTTGTTCGGCCGGATTGAGGGGGCTAAACGGGCGCGGTACGGGCTAGAGAAGAGATGGAGTGATGTGGTACAGGAGGACGTGGAGCTGAGTGGACTTGCCGATGACTGGTACCAGCGGTGTCAAGATCGGCCTCTGTGGAGGAGGCTCATGAAGGACGCTACTGGGCAGTTGGAGGTAGTCGCCCTTCAACAACAACGGAGGGCGGAGGAGCGACGCTCACAACAACGAGCGGAGCGCCGGGTGGCTAAAGCACAGCAGGTTGGCACAGTAGGGGGCACAGGTGGTGCATCAGCCAGTCATCTCAGTCAGTCGACCCGTGGCACCTGGGTCTGCCCCGTGACCTCCTGCCAGCGGGCGTTCGACACTTCACGTAGCCTCAAGGTGCACATGGCCTGGCACAAGCAGTCGTGGTGACGTCACCGCCACTTAGTGGTGAATGGCGGTTGTTGTTGTTGTGCGTGTGTATGTGCCGTGCCGGCTTTTATAGGTGTTCACTAACAGCACTTGCCCCAGCAGTCTGTTAAGGCTACACGGGGGATCTTTGTCTTTGTGCGTCAGTCAGTGGGTGTGAATCTGCGTGTGTCAACGTGTGTCCACGTGTGTCCATCAGTGTGCGTCAGTGTGCGTCAGTCAGTGGGTGTGAATCTGTGTGTCGACGTGTGTCCACGTGTCCACGTGTGTCCACGTGTGTGTCCACGTGTGTCCACGTGTGTCCATCAGTGTGTCCACGTGTGTGTCCACGTGTGTCCACGTGTGTCCACGTGTGTCCACGTGTGTGTCAGTGAGTGTGTGTGAATCTGTGCGTGTCCACGTGTGTGTCCACGTGTGCGGGGAGCGGTAGTGGAGTGGTCAGAGTCCTGCGCTACGAACCCGGCGACCCGAGTTCGATTCCCGCTCGCGACCAATAACCAATGGCGATTATTTGAAGAGGTTCTGTCTGGCCTCCCCTAGGTCGACTCGGCCTCAAATGAGTACCTGGTGTAGCGGTGTGTAGTAAACATCGCCACTAGGGGAGACAAAGGCGGCCGGGCGCGGTGCTGGCCACCCACCCCCTCGTGTGCGGTGCTGCTCGCTAACAGCACTTGCCCCAACCTTGCGCTAAAGCTATACGGGGAGTCTTTGCCTTTGCAGGGGTTAGCGTTGCACTGCGTTCATTCAATTCCCCTCGTTCATTTTCTCGTGAATTCATCCACGCGTAAATGCTCTTCTCGGTCTAAAATTAATTCGCTCGGACTTCCATTCATTCACTCGCACGTGCATTCAGATATTAATTCCTTTATTTACTGAATTGTACATTGTTTCATTCATTCACTCCCTCATTCATTCGCCAAGTTGCTCATTCATTCACACATTCACTCGTTAAGTTGTTAATTCACACATTAATTTACTCATTCATTGTTTCATTCACTCCCTCATTCATTCGTCAAATTGCTCATTCATTCACCCATTCACTTGTTAAGTTGTTAATTCACACATTAATTTACTCATTCATTGTTTAATTAATTCACTCCCTCATTCATTCAAGTTGCTCATTCATTCACAGGGAGCCTGGGACCCTCCCCTCATTCGTCAAGTTGCTCACTCATTCACCCATTCATTCACTCATTAAGTTGCTAATTCACTCAGTGTTTCATTCATTCACTCCCTCATTCATTCTTCATGTTGCTAATTCATTCACCCATTCATTCACTCATTAAGTTGCTAATTCACTCAGTGTTTCATTCATTCACTCCCTCATTCATTCGTCATGCTGCTGATTAATTTACCCATTCATTCACTCATTAAGTTGCTAATTCACTCAGTGTTTCATTCATTCACTCCCTCATTCATCCGTCATGCTGCTCATTCACTCACCCATTCATTCACTCATTAAGTTGCTAATTCACTCAGTGTTTCATTAATTCACTCCCTCATTCATTCGTCATGCTGCTCATTCATTCACCCATTCATTCCCTCATTAAGTTGCTAATTCAGGTAATGAATTCACTCGTTCATCAAGTCGTTCGTTCATTCTCTTCTTCATTCATCCTCAGCGCCGACTCCCCCACCCCCGGCCCGCATGGAGCGGCACTTTGAAGACCCCTCAGCAGGACCCCCCTGGGAGGGGGACCCGTGGGGTGGGGCCCCTGAGGGGATCTGGGGGACCCCTGGGCACGAGGAGGACATCGAGGATGAGGCGGTGGTCCTCAGCGCACACCTGGAGAGAATCAACTCCCGGTGAGTGTGGTCACAGGTTCCGCGAGACCCAGGTCCCTCGGCACCCAGGTCCCCTGAGTCCCAGGTCCCCTGAGTCCCAGGTCCCTTGTTCCCAGGTCCCTTGGATCCCAGGTCCCCTGAGTCCCAGGTCCCTTATTCCCAGGTCCCTTGGGTCCCAGGTCCCTTGGGTCCCAGGCTTCCTTGTTCCGAAAAAAATACCGCACCGCGACTGCTGCATTAGACTCTCTGAATCACATTTATAGTATCCTTGATAATAAACAGTACTGTGCCTGTCTATTTCTTGAATTGTTCAAAGCTTTTGATACAGTGGACCACAACACCCTGCTTAGTAAACTAAGTTGCCTCCGTTTCTCCAAACACGCAGTGGAATGGTTAAAAATGTACCTCTCTTCTCGCACCCAAACTGTCTTCACAGATGGCTGGAGGTCAAACAGTGTTAAGATAACAGAAGGAGTTCCCACAGGGTTCCATCCTCGGCCCCATCTTGTTCTCTCTTTATGTCAATGACTTGGGCACTGATCTGAATCATTCCAGGGTAAATCTGTTTACAGATGACACGATACTGATGACTGCTGGCCGCTCTCCGGATTACGTGATTGCTAGGCTCCAGGATGATTTCGACAAACTTCAACATCAGCTAGTTGCTCTTAAACTAGTCCTGAATATAGTCCTGAATACCTCCAAAACCAAGATGCTATGCTTCTCACCAGGACTAAAGCGGGACGTTATTTTTCCCCATTTATATACAAAAACTAATGATGAAATAGAGCTAGTCAAGATCTATAAGTATATTGGGGTCATCCTTGATTCAAAATTTAATTTTCAAGAACGCATTGATTATATTGGTAGAAAGACAAAAATAAAAATTGGTTTTCTGTATCGACACCAACATTGCTTCCCCCCAATGTTCCGTTTGGAATTGATAAAAGCTACCATACTGCCTCTACTTGATTACTGTGACATCGTGTATACATCAGCCCCGAGTACTGTTCTGAAGAAGCTTGGCTCAATTTATCACTCGGCATTAAGATTTGCATTGAACTGCCCATATAGGACTCACCACTTTGATCTCTACATTGGGTCAAACTTAACATCTCTTAATGTTCGACGGCTTGTGCATCAGATCTTATTTATTCACGATGTACTTACAAAAATATTCGCAGATTACCTGCTGGATCTCCTCTCTGTTTCAAAGAACAAATTTGACCTCAGGTCTTCAATCATTTACCAGCTTCACATTCCCTATTGCCGTACAAATACTGGAGGAAGGGCCTTTGCTATTGATGCCCCCAGGGTCTGGAATGCTATCGCCAATAAACTCCAGCTTGGATCACTACCTACAAGACCATCACTCAAAACTGCTCTAGAGGAGTCGTACAACACCCCTAGCTGCCACTGCTATCCAGTGGCCTGAAATCAAATACATATCTATAGATGACCAAGGCGAGAAATTATCATGAATTTAGATCATAGTGTGCTGCTACTAATATTGTTAGTCCTGCTAATATGGATTGACTCATGCAGCTAGCGAAGGTTGCCAGGTTTAGTAATATATGTTATGTATGTCGCTATTGTTAACTTTTAATCACATTTCTTATGATCACTGTTACATTGTTTTAATAGCATTATTTTAGCAATTTCTAGAAAGGTTTAGTTTAGCACGATTTTTTCTTATGTAGTATAGAGTTAGACTTAAATTTTAATCTAAATTGTATTATGATTGTTATTGTTATCTAATATCAAAATGGGATTGTTTGCACAGTTTAGTACGCAGCATAAACAAATGGTGCTTTTTCTGGAAGATTTTCTTGTTTTCGTAGGGGATGTCTTCAATTTGCGTAAAGTAAATTTTAAATGCATCTTGTTGTAATTTTATTGTTTGTTGCGGTTGCACCCGAATCAAGAGCCGAATGGCTCACAGGGTTATTACAAATAAATGAAATGAAAAATGAAAAGGTCCCTTGGGTCCCAGGCTCCCTTGGGTCCCAGGCTCCCTTGGGTCCCAGGCTCCCTTGGGTCCCAGGTCCCTTGGGTCCCAGGTCCCTTGGGTCCCAGGTCCCTTTGGTGCCTTGGGTCCAGGTCCCTTGGGACCCACCAAACCACAACCGCCAAACCACAACCACCAGGCCCAGCGTGTTCACCCTTGCTCGAGCGAGCGAGCGAAGGTCAAAGATAACGCGGCCACTACAATGCAGACACTTCGTAGATAACGCGGCCACTACAATGCCCCCCCCCCCCCCCCCACCGCGCTGCCCCTCTCCTCGCTGCCCCTCCCCCCCTCGCTGCCCCTTAATGTTCCCTCTCTCCCCATCCCCTCCTCCTCCTCCTCCGCAACCACTCCCCGTCTCTCGCCTCTCCTTTTTCATCTCCCCAACCCCCACCCCTCCCCCGCTGCCCCCCGCTGCCCCCCTTCCTCCCCCCAGATTCTCAGAGCTCCAGGAGGGGGTGCGAGCGGCGGCGCTGGCGACTCGGCGAGCGGAGGAAGCTCGGGACAGCGCCCGCTCCTCGCTCGCAGCGAGCAAGGAGCGGGCGCTCGGAGCGGTGGCGCAGCGGTGGGGAGAGCTCGGGGAGAGGATCGAGGAGGAGCACGCCCGGGTCCAGCGGGTCAGCGGCCGGCGGACATCGCGAACATCGTCGTCATCATCATAGCCATCACTATCATCACCACCATCATCATCATCATCACCATCATCATCATCATAATCGTCGTCGTCATCATCATAGCCATCATTATCATCACCACCATCATCATCATCACCATCATCATCATAATCGTCGTCGTCATCATCATAGCCATCACTATCATCACCACCATCATCATCATCATCACCATCATCATCATCATAATCGTCGTCGTCATCATCATAGCCATCACTATCATCACCACCATCATCATCATCATCACCATCATCATCATAATCGTCGTCGTCATCATCATAGCCATCACTATCATCACCACCATCATCATCATCATCACCATCATCATCATAATCGTCGTCGTCATCATCATAGCCATCATTATCATCACCACCATCATCATCATCATCACCATCATCATCATAATCGTCGTCGTCATCATCATAGCCATCACTATCATCACCACCATCATCATCATCATCACCATCATCATCATAATCGTCGTCGTCATCATCATAGCCATCATTATCATCACCACCATCATCATCATCATCACCATCATCATCATAATCGTCGTCGTCATCATCATAGCCATCACTATCATCACCACCATCATCATCATCATCACCATCATCATCATAATCGTCGTCGTCATCATCATAGCCATCATTATCATCACCACCATCATCATCATCATCACCATCATCATCATAATCGTCGTCGTCATCATCATAGCCATCATTATCATCACCACCATCATCATCATCACCATCATCATCATAATCGTCGTCGTCATCATCATAGCCATCACTATCATCACCACCATCATCATCATCACCATCATCATCATAATCGTCGTCGTCATCATCATAGCCATCACTATCATCACCACCATCATCATCATCACCATCATCATCATAATCGTCGTCGTCATCATCATAGCCATCACTATCATCACCACCATCATCATCATCACCATCATCATCATAATCGTCGTTGTCATCATCATAGCCATCACTATCATCACCACCATCATCATCATAATCGTCGTCGTCATCATCATTACCATCATCATTACCATCATCACCATCATCATCACCATCATCATCATAATCGTCGTCGTCATCATCATAGCCATCATTATCATCACCACCATCATCATCATCACCATCATCATCATCATAATCGTCGTCGTCATCATCATAGCCATCATTATCATCACCACCATCATCATCATCACCATCATCATCATAATCGTCGTCGTCATCATCATAGCCATCATTATCATCACCACCATCATCATCATCACCATCATCATCATAATCGTCGTCGTCATCATCATAGCCATCACTATCATCACCACCATCATCATCATCATCATCATAATCGTCGTCGTCATCATCATAGCCATCACTATCATCACCACCATCATCATCATCACCATCATCATCATAATCGTCGTCGTCATCATCATAGCCATCATTATCATCACCACCATCATCATCATCACCATCATCATCATAATCGTCGTCGTCATCATCATAGCCATCACTATCATCACCACCATCATCATCATCACCATCATCATCATAATCGTCGTCGTCATCATCATAGCCATCATTATCATCACCACCATCATCATCATCACCATCATCATCATAATCGTCGTCGTCATCATCATAGCCATCACTATCATCACCACCATCATCATCATCACCATCATCATCATAATCGTCGTCGTCATCATCATAGCCATCATTATCATCACCACCATCATCATCATCACCATCATCATCATAATCGTCGTCGTCATCATCATAGCCATCACTATCATCACCACCATCATCATCATCACCATCATCATCATAATCGTCGTCGTCATCATCATAGCCATCATTATCATCACCACCATCATCATCATCACCATCATCATCATAATCGTCGTCGTCATCATCATAGCCATCACTATCATCACCACCATCATCATCATCACCATCATCATCATAATCGTCGTCGTCATCATCATAGCTATCATTATCATCACCACCATCATCATCATCACCATCATCATCATAATCGTCGTCGTCATCATCATAGCCATCACTATCATCACCACCACCATCATCATCATCACCATCATCATCATAATCGTCGTCGTCATCATCATAGCCATCATTATCATCACCACCATCATCATCATCACCATCATCATCATAATCGTCGTCGTCATCATCATAGCCATCACTATCATCACCACCATCATCATCATCATCACCATCATCATCATAATCGTCGTCGTCATCATCATAGCCATCATTATCATCACCACCATCATCATCATCACCATCATCATCATAATCGTCGTCGTCATCATCATAGCCATCACTATCATCACCACCATCATCATCATCACCATCATCATCATAATCGTCGTCGTCATCATCATAGCCATCATTATCATCACCACCATCATCATCATCACCATCATCATCATAATCGTCGTCGTCATCATCATAGCCATCACTATCATCACCACCATCATCATCATCACCATCATCATCATAATCGTCGTCGTCATCATCATAGCCATCATTATCATCACCACCATCATCATCATCATCACCATCATCATCATAATCGTCGTCGTCATCATCATAGCCATCACTATCATCACCACCATCATCATCATCATCACCATCATCATCATAATCGTCGTCGTCATCATCATAGCCATCATTATCATCACCACCATCATCATCATCACCATCATCATCATAATCGTCGTCGTCATCATCATAGCCATCACTATCATCACCACCATCATCATCATCACCATCATCATCATAATCGTCGTCGTCATCATCATAGCCATCATTATCATCACCACCATCATCATCATCACCATCATCATCATAATCGTCGTCGTCATCATCATAGCCATCACTATCATCACCACCATCATCATCATCACCATCATCATCATAATCGTCGTCGTCATCATCATAGCCATCATTATCATCACCACCATCATCATCATCACCATCATCATCATAATCGTCGTCGTCATCATCATAGCCATCACTATCATCACCACCATCATCATCATCATAGCCATCATTATCATCACCACCATCATCATCATCACCATCATCATCATCATAATCGTCGTCGTCATCATCATAGCCATCACTATCATCACCACCATCATCATCATCACCATCATCATCATAATCGTCGTCGTCATCATCATAGCCATCATTATCATCACCACCATCATCATCATCACCATCATCATCATAATCGTCGTCGTCATCATCATAGCCATCATTATCATCACCACCATCATCATCATCACCATCATCATCATAATCGTCGTCGTCATCATCATAGCCATCACTATCATCACCACCATCATCATCATCATCATCACCATCATCATCATAATCGTCGTCGTCATCATCATAGCCATCACTATCATCACCACCATCATCATCATCATCATCACCAACATCATCATCATAATCGTCGTCGTCATCATCATAGCCATCACTATCATCACCACCATCATCATCATCACCATCATCATCATAATCGTCGTTGTCATCATCATAGCCATCACTATCATCACCACCATCATCATCATCACCATCATCATCATAATCGTCGTTGTCATCATCATAGCCATCACTATCATCACCACCATCATCATCATAATCGTCGTCGTCATCATCATTACCATCATCATTACCATCATCACCATCATCATCACCATCATCATCATAATCGTCGTCGTCATCATCATAGCCATCATTATCATCACCACCATCATCATCATCACCATCATCATCATCATCATAATCGTCGTCGTCATCATCATAGCCATCATTATCATCACCACCATCATCATCATCATCACCATCATCATCATAATCGTCGTCGTCATCATCATAGCCATCATTATCATCACCACCATCATCATCATCACCATCATCATCATAATCGTCGTCGTCATCATCATAGCCATCACTATCATCACCACCATCATCATCATCATCATAATCGTCGTCGTCATCATTATAGCCATCACTATCATCACCACCATCATCATCATCACTATCATCATCATAATCGTCGTCGTCATCATCATAGCCATCATTATCATCACCACCATCATCATCATCACCATCATCATCATAATCGTCGTCGTCATCATCATAGCCATCACTATCATCACCACCATCATCATCATCACCATCATAATCGTCGTCGTCATCATCATAGCCATCATTATCATCACCACCATCATCATCATCACCATCATCATCATAATCGTCGTCGTCATCATCATAGCCATCACTATCATCACCACCATCATCATCATCATCACCATCATCATCATCATAATCGTCGTCGTCATCATCATAGCCATCATTATCATCACCACCATCATCATCATCACCATCATCATCATAATCGTCGTCGTCATCATCATAGCCATCACTATCATCACCACCATCATCATCATCACCATCATCATCATAATCGTCGTCGTCATCATCATAGCCATCATTATCATCACCACCATCATCATCATCACCATCATCATCATAATCGTCGTCGTCATCATCATAGCCATCACTATCATCACCACCATCATCATCATCACCATCATCATCATAATCGTCGTCGTCATCATCATAGCCATCATTATCATCACCACCATCATCATCATCACCATCATCATCATAATCGTCGTCGTCATCATCATAGCCATCACTATCATCACCACCATCATCATCATCACCATCATCATCATAATCGTCGTCGTCATCATCATAGCCATCATTATCATCACCACCATCATCATCATCACCATCATCATCATAATCGTCGTCGTCATCATCATAGCCATCACTATCATCACCACCATCATCATCATCATCACCATCATCATCATAATCGTCGTCGTCATCATCATAGCCATCATTATCATCACCACCATCATCATCATCATCACCATCATCATCATAATCGTCGTCGTCATCATCATAGCCATCACTATCATCACCACCATCATCATCATCACCATCATCATCATAATCGTCGTCGTCATCATCATAGCCATCATTATCATCACCACCATCATCATCATCACCATCATCATCATAATCGTCGTCGTCATCATCATAGCCATCACTATCATCACCACCATCATCATCATCACCATCATCATCATAATCGTCGTCGTCATCATCATAGCCATCATTATCATCACCACCATCATCATCATCACCATCATCATCATAATCGTCGTCGTCATCATCATAGCCATCACTATCATCACCACCATCATCATCATCACCATCATCATCATAATCGTCGTCGTCATCATCATAGCCATCATTATCATCACCACCATCATCATCATCACCATCATCATCATAATCGTCGTCGTCATCATCATAGCCATCACTATCATCACCACCATCATCATCATCACCATCATCATCATAATCGTCATCGTCATCATCATAGCCATCATTATCATCACCACCATCATCATCATCACCATCATCATCATAATCGTCGTCGTCATCATCATAGCCATCACTATCATCACCACCATCATCATCATCACCATCATCATCATAATCGTCGTCGTCATCATCATAGCCATCATTATCATCACCACCATCATCATCATAATCGTCGTCGTCATCATCATAGCCATCACTATCATCACCACCATCATCATCATCATCACCATCATCATCATAATCGTCGTCGTCATCATCATAGCCATCATTATCATCACCACCATCATCATCATCACCATCATCATCATAATCGTCGTCGTCATCATCATAGCCATCATTATCATCACCACCATCATCATCATCACCATCATCATCATAATCGTCGTCGTCATCATCATAGCCATCACTATCATCACCACCATCATCATCATCACCATCATCATCATAATCGTCGTCGTCATCATCATAGCCATCATTATCATCACCACCATCATCATCATCACCATCATCATCATAATCGTCGTTGTCATCATCATAGCCATCACTATCATCACCACCATCATCATCATAATCGTCGTCGTCATCATCATTACCATCATCATTACCATCATCACCATCATCATCACCATCATCATCATAATCGTCGTCGTCATCATCATAGCCATCATTATCATCACCACCATCATCATCATCACCATCATCATCATAATCGTCGTCGTCATCATCATAGCCATCATTATCATCACCACCATCATCATCATCACCATCATCATCATAATCGTCGTCGTCGTCATCATCATAGCCATCACTATCATCACCACCATCATCATCATCATCACCATCATCATCATAATCGTCGTCGTCATCATCATAGCCATCATTATCATCACCACCATCATCATCATCACCATCATCATCATAATCGTCGTCGTCATCATCATAGCCATCACTATCATCACCACCATCATCATCATCACCATCATCATCATAATCGTCGTCGTCATCATCATAGCCATCATTATCATCACCACCATCATCATCATCACCATCGTCATCATAATCGTCGTCGTCATCATCATAGCCATCACTATCATCACCACCATCATCATCATCACCATCATCATCATAATCGTCGTCGTCATCATCATAGCCATCATTATCATCACCACCATCATCATCATCACCATCATCATCATAATCGTCGTCGTCATCATCATAGCCATCACTATCATCACCACCATCATCATCATCATCACCATCATCATCATAATCGTCGTCGTCATCATCATAGCCATCATTATCATCACCACCATCATCATCATCACCATCATCATCATAATCGTCGTCGTCATCATCATAGCCATCACTATCATCACCACCATCATCATCATCACCATCATCATCATAATCGTCGTCGTCATCATCATAGCCATCATTATCATCACCACCATCATCATCATCACCATCATCATCATAATCGTCGTCGTCATCATCATAGCCATCATTATCATCACCACCATCATCATCATCACCATCATCATCATAATCGTCGTCGTCATCATCATAGCCATCATTATCATCACCACCATCATCATCATCACCATCATCATCATAATCGTCGTCGTCATCATCATAGCCATCACTATCATCACCACCATCATCATCATCACCATCATCATCATAATCGTCGTCGTCATCATCATAGCCATCATTATCATCACCACCATCATCATCATCACCATCATCATCATAATCGTCGTCGTCATCATCATAGCCATCACTATCATCACCACCATCATCATCATCACCATCATCATCATAATCGTCGTCGTCATCATCATAGCCATCATTATCATCACCACCATCATCATCATCACCATCATCATCATAATCGTCATCATCATAGCCATCACTATCATCACCACCATCATCATCATCACCATCATCATCATCATAATCGTCGTCGTCATCATCATAGCCATCATTATCATCACCACCATCATCATCATCACCATCATCATCATAATCGTCGTCGTCATCATCATAGCCATCACTATCATCACCACCATCATCATCATCACCATCATCATCATAATCGTCGTCGTCATCATCATAGCCATCATTATCATCACCACCATCATCACCATCATCATCATAATCGTCGTCGTCATCATCATAGCCATCACTATCATCACCACCATCATCATCATCACCATCATCATCATAATCGTCGTCGTCATCATCATAGCCATCATTATAGCCATCATTATCATCATTACCATCATCACCATCATCATCATCACCATCATCATAATCGTCGTCATCACTTTCATCATTACCATCGCCATCATCGCCATCATCATCATCATCATCGTCGTCGTCATCATCATAACCACATCGCCATTATCATCATCACCACCATCATCATAATCACAGCTTCACCATCATCATCAATTAATGATCATCACAGTCATAACACATCACAGTCATTACACATGCATCACCATCATCATCATCATCATAGCCATCACTATCATCATTACCATCACCATCATCATCATCACATCGTCATCATCATCATCATCATCACTATCATCAGGCGTCAGGGTCGGGATCGAACCCACGACCTCCTGCATCCCAGGCGAGGGAGTTAACATCTCGGCACGGCGACGCCCTTGCAAATGTAGTGGGTTAGGAACCAGGCGAGACACCAGTTGAGACACCACGATATTTATTTAACTCTCGACTAATTACAGGGTCCCTAACACAAAGGGGTAGCGGCCCCTTCAGCCGATACCTGGGGAGGTATGGCCTCCAGGCTGCACGGGCCTACCACTGGGACCCCGCTAATTCCCCATCCTCCGGCTAGGAGCCCTAGGGGAGGCTCCGCTGACCCGACCGTGCCAGGGTTTCGGGCCCTGGCCGCTGGCCTCACCGAGCTCCGGCCCTTAGAAGGACGGCGGAGCTTGGGGTCAGGGGTCCTATCGTCAGCCCAGGTCTTGAGTCTTCAGCTTGGGGTCAGGGGTCCTATCCTCAGCCCAGGTCTTCAGCTTGGGGTCTGGGGTCTGGGGTCCTAACCTCAGCCCAGGTCTTCAGCCTTCAGCTTGGGGTCAGGGGTCCTATCCTCAGCCCAGGTCTCCAGCTTGGGGTCCAGGGTCCTATCCTCAGCCCAGGTCTTGAGCCTTCAGCTTGGGGTCAGGGGTCCTATCCTCAGCCCAGGTCTTCAGTCTTCAGCTTGGGGTGCGGGGTCCTATCCTCAGCCCAGGTCTTCAGCTTGGGGTCTGGGGTCCTATCCTAAGCCCAGGTCTTCAGTCTTCAGCTTGGGGTTCCGGGGTCCTATCCTCATCCCAGGTCTTCGGTCTCCAGCTTAGGGTCAGGGGTCCTATCCTCATCCCAGGTCTTCGGTCTCCAGCTTAGGGTCAGGGGTCCTATCCTCAGCCCAGGTCTTTGGTCTCCAGCTTAGGGTCAGGGGTCCTATCCTCAGCCCAGGTCTTCGGTCTCCAGCTTGGGGTCAGGGGTCCTATCCTCAGCCCAGGTCTTCAGCTTGGGGTCTGGGTTCCGGGGTCCTATCCTCATCCCAGGTCTTCGGTCTTCAGCTTGGGGTCTGGGGTCCTATCCTCAGCCCAGGTCTTCGGTCTCCAGCTTAGGGTCAGGGGTCCTATCCTCAGCCCAGGTCTTCAGTCTCCAGCTTGGGGTCTGGGGTCCTATCCTCAGCCCAGATCTTCGGCCTTCAGCTTGGAGGTGGACTGCCTCTATCGTTCAGAGGTCCGGCTTATATACAGGTCCGGGGCTTGCTCCGCCCTGACCATGCCTTCTTTCCAGAACCTTCCATCAGGTCCTGGAAGGGTGACGTCATCCCATGATCCCCCCTCCCGGGGTTTGGGGATTGTGTTCCAGGATCCGTTATCCCAGAGACCCCCTTTGGCCCCCTTTGGCCATAGTCCTTGAACATCGGCGCCGTCACTCTTCCGCCCCCTGTTGACCCAACAGTGATGCTACGCACTGACAACATGGGGAGTGCGGAATAACACCTCGACCCAAATACATGGCAACCCCGCCCCCCGTGCCCCCCCCCGTACCCCCCTCCCCACGCAGGCCCTGCAGGAGGAGATGTCGCGTCTGTCCCTCGCCCTGGAGTCCCTGCAAGTGAGCTCCGTTCCTGCCCCTCGCCACAGAGCCGGGATCCCCGCGGAGCCGAAGACCCCCCCAGCGGGGTCCCAGGGGCCCCAGGGGTCCCAGGGGTCCCAGGGGTCCCGGCTCCACGCCGAGACCCTGGACTGGAGCCACCTGGACTTGGGCCCCCTCCTCGAAGCGATCGCCACGTTTGGGCCCCACTCGGAGGAGGAGAGGGGCCGTCCCGCGAGGAGGGGGCCGCTGGGGCTCCCCGTGAAGACCCCCAGAGGTGACGGGGGTCCTAGTGGGGGGGGGGGGGTCAAGGGTGGGGTAACCTGGGGATCACGTGGCTAAGGGGGTGGGGGTGGGGGGAGTGCCGGTCACGCCGGCCCGACCCGTGTCGTGTCTCGCGTGCTCCGGTGGCGGTCGCCACCTCCGGCGGACCCGTCCCCAACTTCGTTTGTTCTCGAATTCTCAGCGCCCCCAGAGGGGACCCCCCGCATCGGAGCCCCTCCCCGAGGAAGGCCGGGGCCCTCCCCGTCCCACTCGACCCCCAAGGCCACCGCGTCACCGAGGGGGGCCCGCAGCCTCCCCAGGAGCGGGGCTAGGGACCCCTCTCCGTGCACCCTGGGGCCCAAGTCCCCTCGGCCGAGGGCCGCGACCCCAGCGGGCCGAGTCCGGGTCGCGGGGGCGACTCAGCACGCGGGGGCGAGGAGTGATCGAGACGACCACCACCAGCAGCACCACCACCACCAACACCAGCAGCACCAGCACCACCAGCAGCGGGAGAAGGAGGAGGAGGAGGAGGAGGCAGATGAGGATGGACTCCTCTTCCAGTTTGGTGAGTGGGTGGGGGACACGCGGGGTGTGTGGAGACACGGGGACACGGGGGTGTGGAGACACGGGGACACGGGGGTGTGTGGAGACACGGGGACACGGGGGTATGAAGACACGGGGACACGGGGATGTGGAGACACGGGGGTGTGTGGAGACACTGGGACACGGGGATGTGGAGACACGGGGACATGGGGGTGTGGAGACACGGGGACACGGGGACACGGGGATGTGGAGACACGGGGGTGTGTGGAGACACTGGGACACGGGGACATGTAAAGAAGTTAAAGCTCCCAACATTATGAGGCTCCACATGAACACCCACACATCTGGGTCGTTCAGCTTTCAACCCCTCCCTCCACCCGCCACCCAGGTAACCCCGCCCACTACGTGGCAGGCCCCTCATTCTTCTCGACTAGCTCCGCCCACTGCTCGGCTAGCCCCGCCCACTACCCAGCTCCAAATACACAGCAGCAGCAGGCGCCAGGGTCGGGATTGAACCCACGACCTCCTGTGTACCAGGCGAGGTAGTCAACATCTCACCACGGCTGACGACTTCTCTCTCCTTCGGCTCTCGCTCCGTGCTGAGTCTCGACCGCCCGGCCATCGGCCCCTGCTGGCCGTGACGCGCCCTGCACGAGCCACACTAGCTTCTAGTCATCACCACCGCCGTGGTGGTCTATCCACTGCTGGATGAAGATCAGTGATGATGATGATGTCTCTACCCTGCGTGTGTTCTCTAATCCACGTGTTGTTTTCTCTCTCTGTCTGTCTCGGTCTCTCAGTGTCATCATCATCACCATGGCCTATCCACACATTGAAATAGAATCATAGACACACACACACACAATAGTAGACACACACAGAATCACGGACACACAGAATCACAGACACACAGACACACAGAATCACATACACACAATCATAGACACACATACAGAATCATAGACACACATAGACACGGAATTATAGACACACATACACACAGAATCAGACACACAGAATCACAAACACACAGACACACAGAATCACAGACACACAGAATCACAGACACACACAGAGACACACAGAATCACAAACACACAGACACACACAATCACAGAATCACAGACACACAGAATCACAGACACACAGAATCAGACACACAGAATCACAAACACACAAAATCACAGAAACACAGAATCACAGACACACAGACACACAGAATCACAGAATCACAGAATCACAGACACACAGAATCACAGACACACAGACACACAAAATCAGACACACAAAATCACAGACACACAGAATCACAGACACACAGAATCACAGAATCAGACACACAGAATCACAGACACACAGAATCACAGACACACAGAATCACAGACACACAGACACACAGACACACAGAATCACAGACACACAGAATCACAGACACACAGAATCACAGACACACAGAATCACAGACACACAGAATCACAGACACACAGAATCACAGACACACAGAACCACAGACACACAGAATCACAGACACACAGACACACAGAATCACAGACACAGAATCACAGACACACAGACACACAGAATCACAGACACACAGACACACAGAATCACAGACACACAGAATCACAGACACACAGAATCACACACAGAATCAGACACACAGAATCACAGACACACAGAATCACAGACACACAGACACACAGAATCAGACACACAGAATCACAGACACACAGAATCACAGACACACAGACACACAGAATCAGACACACAGAATCACAGACACACAGAATCACAGACACACAGACACACAGAATCACAGACACACAGAATCACAGACACACAGAATCACAGACACACAGACACACAGAATCACAGACACACAGAATCACAGACACACAGAATCACAGACACAAAGACACACAGAATCAGGCACACAGAATCACAGACACACAGAATCACAGACACACAGACGCACAGAATCAGACACACAGAATCACAGACACACACAATCACACACAGAATCACAGATACACAGAATCACAGACACACAGAATCACAGATACACAGAATCACAGACACACAGACACACAGAATCACAGACACACAGAATCACAGACACACAGACACACAGAATCGTGGCGAGGTGTTAACCTAACACTGACCCCCCCCTCCTCCCCGCGTGTGACCCCCCAGGCAGCCAGGGTCGAGGCATGGGAGAGTTCATGAACTTGCAGGGGGTCGCTCTGACACCATCCGGCCGGATCGTCACGGCCGACAGCGGCAAGCACGCCGTGCAGGTGCGGGGGGAGGAGGGTCCCCTTCAACCGGGTCCCCTTTCCCAGGTCCCCTCGACTGGGGTCCCCTTCACCCGGGCCTCCACTCTCCAAGCGGGACCCCACATTCGGGGGTCGTCCTCCTTGGGGGTCTCCTCTCCAGGGGGTCCCCTCTCCAGGGGGTCCCCTCTACAGGGGGTCCCCTCTACAGGGGGTCCCCTCTCCAGGGGGTCCCCTCTACAGGAATCCAGAATTCCCTCCAGCGGATCCCCTTCGCCAGGGTCCCCTTGCTCCGGGGATCCCCTTCACACCTCCGTCTTTCACCGTGTCCCCACCCCTCTCTCCCCACCCCTCTCTCCCCCCCCACCCTCTCTCTTTCTCCCCCACTCCCCCCACCCTCTTGCCCACCACTCACCCCCCCCACCTTCTCTCTCCCCCACTGCCCCCCACTGCCCCCCCACTGCCCCCCACACACAAGGTCTTCCTCAGCACCGGCGAGTTCCTCACCCAGTTCGGGGTCCGGGGCCGCGACCCGGGCCAGATGGTTCACCCCTCGGGGGTGGCGGTGCGAGCCAACGGCGACCTCCTCGTCACCGACCCAGAGACGAGGTCCCTCAACGTCTACGCACCCGACGGACGTCACCGGGTAGGTCCAGCGGGCCCCCCACCCCCCCCCCCACATTCTCCTCCCCCCCCCCAACATTGTCCACCCAGATTCTCGTCGGCACCGACGTCACCCTACGCGTTATGCCCCCCCCCACCCACCCACGCCCCCCGCACGCCACGCTCACGTAGGGACATCTCATCCCCCGCGTGTCCCACCCCCCCCCCCTTGTTCCCTCGTTGTGGCCCCGTGTCCCCCCGTGTCCCCCCCCCGTGTCCCCCCCCCGTGCCCCCCCGTGTCCCCCCCCCGTGCCCCCCCCGTGTCCCCCTCCGTGTCCCCCCCCGTGTCCCCCCGTGTCTCCCCCCCGTGTCCCCTCGTGCCCCCCCGTGTCCCCCCCCGTGTCCCCCCCCGTGTCCCCCCCCATGCCCCCCCATGCCCCCCCCCCGTGTCCCCCCAGTGTCCCCCCGAGGTATTGCGAATCCCCATGCCTCGTTTCCTCCTCTATGAACTTTACCTGCCCCCCACGAGTGTACCCCATGTACCCCCTTGACCCCTCCGTACTCCCCCCACCCCCGGATGCCCCCCCTCCTCCTCCTCCCATGTGCCCCCTACCCCCCCCTACCCCTCCTTGCCCCCCCCTACCCCTCCTTGCCCCCCCCCCCGTAGTCGCAGCTCGGCGTGGGCCTGCTGCAGGCCCCCCGCGGAGTGTGCACCACCGACTCGGGCCTGGCCCTGGTGGCCGACAACAAAGCCTGCGCCGTGGTGGCACTGACGGCCGCCGGGAGGGTCCACGCCAAGTTCGGGGGTCGCGCCGCCGACCTGGGCCGCCTCCGGGGTCAGCAGGGGTCGCGGAGAGGGGGTCGGGATGGGGGTCCCCAGGGGGTCGTTGTTCAAAAGGGGCCTCTTGCACCGTTGGAAATTTTTCAATCGGTGCATGATTGGTTCACCGCAGCATCAACCGCGAATTAAAAACAACGGTTAAAACCGATTTGCCGCACACATGCAACGACATCCCGGAGCAACAAAGATAGACTCGCACAGAGACCCATAGACTCCCATAGAGACCCATAGACTCACACAGAGACCCATAGACTCACACAGAGACCCATAGACTCACACAGAGACCCATAGACTCACACAGAGACCCATAGACTCACACAGAGACCCATAGACTCACACAGAGACCCATAGACTCACACAGAGACCCATAGACTCACACAGAAACCCATAGACTCACACAGAGACCCATAGACTCACACAGAGACCCATAGACTCACACAGAGACCCATAGACTCGCACAGAGACCCATAGACTCGCACAGAGACCCATAGACTCACACAGAGACCCATAGACTCACACAGAGACCCATAGACTCACACAGAGGCCCATAGACTCACACAGAGACCCATAGACTCACACAGAGACCCATAGACTCGCACAGAGACCCGTAGACTCACACAGAGACCCATAGACTCACACAGAGACCCATAGACTGTCACAGAGACCCATAGACTCACACAGAGACCCATAGACTCACACACAGACCCATAGACTCACACAGAGACCCATAGACTCGCACAGAGACCCATAGACTCGCACAGAGACCCATTGACTCGCACAGAGACCCATAGACTCACAGCAGCACTGGGGAGACAAAGGCGGCCGGGCGTGGTGCTGGCCACCCACCCCGCCGTGCCGGCCTTCATAGTTCCTGCTCCACGCTACTCACAGCACTTGCCCCAACAGGCTGCGTGGGCTACACTGGGGACCTTTTGTCCACGTGTCTGTGCCAATGTCTACCCCCCCCCGCCCCCAGGGCCGAACTACGTGGCGCTCAACAGCAAGGGTGACGTCATCGTTTCAGACTTCCTCGACCATTCCGTGAAGGTCGTGACCCATGACCCCCACGAACCCGTGACCCCGTGTCCTCCCCAAGCCCCTCCCGCCCTCCTCCCCCCCCCACCCCCCTCATGTTTTTTCAGTACCCTGCACACCAGATCCAGTATCCCACCGACCTGTCAAACATCCACGATCTCCTCCCCTACCCAGCACCCCCACCGTGACCTTTTGACCCCCCTCCCCCAGGTGTTCTCTGGGGGGGAGTTTCTGTTCCAGTTTGGGGGCTTCGGGAGCGCGGAGGGGCAGCTGCACGGGCCCACGGGCGTGGCCGTCGACCCGGCAGACAACATCCTCGTGGCCGATTGGGGCAACGCCCGCATACAGGTGACCCCTGACCCCCTGACCCCCTGATCCCCCCCCCAACTTGACCCCGTCTTGATAACCACTCCAATCGCTCCTGGCACTATAACTTGATCCCACATTGACCCCCCCCTACCCCCCATGCTCTCACGTTGACCTCCATCATGAGCCCCCCTCGATCCCCACCTTCATCACAAACAGATTCCACACGAATCCCTCCTGACACTACCTGGATCCTTCCCGATTCACATTGAGCCCAACTTCACCCCCCCCCCCCCCACCCGATCCCCTCTCCTTGATCCCAAATTCGATTCCTCCTTGACCCCCTCACCCCCGCCCCCCCTTCCTCCCCAGGTGTTTAACTGCGTGGGGGCCTTCAAGGGGGTGCTGGCCCCCTCTGTGCACCCCCTCAGCTGCCCCCAGGGCCTGGCGCTCAGCCCTGAGGGCACGAGGCTCGTGGTGGCCGACACGGGCAACCACTGCTGTAAGGTCTACAGCTACCACCAGCACTGAGGGCTTACGCACCACCGCCCACCACCACCACCACCACGGAGTGCTCGCCACCACTCACCACCGCGCGCGATAACCTCGCTAGAACGCCCTTGCTGTCCGCCACTCAGCAATGAAGAAGACATTAGTACAAAAAAAAATTGCCACTGGGATGGTGACGTCACTGCGCTGTGACGTCACTGCGCTGTGACGTCACGGCCATCAGTCACTCCTGGAGCACTGCTGATCGCCGACCGTGCGAGCGAACGCGACTCAGGCAGCGCTGACTGCTCATCGCGTCACGTGGGACGTGTTTGACAATCATCGGGCGCGTGCGGCGTGCAACGAGTTCGTTTTGCATGGGGAGGAGTAAACTGGTGAAGGCGGTGGTGGGTGCGGCGGACGGACCCGGAGTTTGGGGAAACCTCGCCACAGCCGCTCGCGATGAGTTACAAATACGAATTGTTGTCGTATTAGTCATAATAAAGTGTTTTGGGTGAGATCGCGTTATTTACAAATGTGTCGCAACCCTCCACCACCCGACACGGCCAATCAGTAAGCAAAAAGTGTCACGTTGACAAAAGACAAAAATAGTTCACTACTTTAGCCCACCGCTGTGTTGAAGAGTGGATCCACAATATTCACAATTTGAGTAGTACGACGTTTCGCTGGTAATTACATTCAGCATCATCGGGCAATTTTCCAGAATAGTGACACATTGTTTACTGATTGGCCGTGTCGGGTGGTGGAGGGTTGCGACACATTCATAGATAAGGCGATCTCACCCGAAAACACTTTATTATGAATAATATTGGTCGCGAAAGCCTACAGTGTTAAACTGTTTTCGTATTTGTACATTTTAATTCAATATTACACGCTCCTCGCTTTGTGCACTCGATGCCATCAGTTTAATAACAGGAAAGATAATAACCGTCGAGATTAATGTGCGAGCACGAACGCCGAACGTTTGAACTCTTTGTATAACCGACGCGCGAGCGACGTCGACGGGAAAACGGCGTGTCGCGCGGCCGCGCCTGCCGGCGGGGAAAAACAACGGGAAGTGACGCCGCTCCCGAGGATGGCGGCACTTCCCGTGATGTCACCCGCGCGATGGCGGCACTTCCCGTGACGTCACCCGCGCGATGGCGACACTTCCCGTGATGTCACCAACGTGATGGCGGCACTTCCCGTGATGTCACCCGCGTGATGGCGACACTTCCCGCAATTTCATCCGCACGATGGCGGCACTTCCCGTGACGTCACCCGCGCGATGGCGACACTTCCCGTGACGTCACCCGCGCGATGGCGACACTTCCCGTGATGTCACCCGCGTGATGGCGGCACTTCCCGTGATGTCACCAACGCGATGGCCGCACTTCCCGTGATGTCACCCGCGTGATGGCGGCACTTCCCGTGATGTCACCCGCGTGATGGTGACACTTCCCGTGATGTCACCCGCGTGATGGCGACACTTCCCGTGATGTCACCCGCGTGATGGCGACACTTCCCGTGATATCACCCGCGTGATGGCGGCACTTCCGGTGACGTTACCCGCGCGATGGCGGCACTTCCCGTGACATCACCCGCGTGATGGCGACACTTCCCGTGATGTCACCCACGCGATGGTGGCACTTCCCGTGATGTCACCCGCGTGATGGTGACACTTCCCGTGATGTCACCCACGTGATGGCGGCACTTCCCGTGACGTTACCCGCGCGATGGCGACACTTCCCGTGATGTCACCCGCGCGATGGTGGCACTTCCCGTGACGTCACCCACGCGATGGCTGCTATTCCCGTGATGTCACCCACGTGATGGCTGCTATTCCTGTGATGTCACCCGCGCGATGGCGGCACTTCCCATGTCGTCATCCGCGTGATGGCGACACTTCCCGTGACGTCACCCGCGTGATGGCGACACTTCCCTTGGTGGTTACGTCACTTCCCACGGCGTCATACTTTCTGATTAATTCGGAAATTCGGGAACGCACCACCCCTCTTCGAAGGCGGGCGCACCTCGTTGCTAGGTAACGCAGTCTAGAGCACTGCTTATGTTGCGTCTAAGGAATATTAAACACCTTACCTAGAGCGAGGTGTACACACACACATACAGACGTGTGTGTGCATGTAAATACAAACATCCCCCCCCACCCCGTATAGTGTTTTAACAGGCAAGTGCTGTTGGTGAGCACCTATTAAGGCCGGCACGGCACACATACTGGTCACCTGCGGGAAGGATCTCCGTAGCCCATCAGATTCCTCCAGCCTCAATGAATATTCTGAAATAAAGATTCTGGGCGTGGGCAGCACTATGCACCCCCGGCCACCCTCGTCTTCGCAGTGATGATGCTGTATACGCATGGAAGCGGGCACTCATTTAAGGCTGAGTCTACCTAGGTGAGCTCGATTACAATACGTGTGGGGAACGATTATGCAGCGGTTAGCGCCACGCTTGTGCTACGAACCCAGCGGCCCGGGATCGATTCCCGCTCACGGCCACCACCAACACCAGTAACCGAATATCTGAACCAGGCCCCAGGTCTCCCGCGAGGTCAACGCAGCCTTAATTGTGTAGAACAGGTCCCTGCAGGGTGGGCTGGTAGGAACATTGGAATTTTGCGCAATTTTATGACATTGTTACGTAAAATTGTGCTAACTGAGAGCGTCTTCCCACCTTTTTGCCCTCAAAATCGTTGAGGGTTCTTCTGGACAAACTATACACCCAACAGCACGAGATTTCACTTCGTTAAAGTATTGAAAGGGGACGGACGGACGGACACATTAATCTATTGCAGGCTGGTACACTCAGTTTACAACTTCGTTCATACCAGTAAAACAAATCCATCACCACACCACCCACGCAGTCTCGTGCGCCGTGCCGGCCTTCACAGCTGATCCTCGCCTCCAGCTACATTGGGCACGGTTGGCTTATTTTGTATAAATGCGAGCAGATTCAGTCTCTAAGCGCTACGTCGCACGGGGCAACAACACTGAGCTGAGATGGGGGATAGGGGGGGGGCATCGGGGGGAGGTGTAAGGTGGTTGATGATGATGGTGGTTGTGGTGGTGGTGATGGCTGTGGTGGTGACGGTTGTGGTGGTAGTGATGATGACGGCTGTGATGGTGGTAATGATGATGGCTGTGGTGGTGGTGATGATGATGGCTGTGGTGGTGGTGGTAATGATGATGGCTGTGGTGGTGGTAATGATGATGGCTGTGGTGGTGGTAATGATGATGGCTGTGGTGGTGGTAGTGATGATGGCTGTGGTGGTGGTAGTGATGATGGCTGTGGTGGTGGTGATGATGATGGCTGTGGTGGTGGTGGTAATGATGATGGCTGTGGTGGTGGTAATGATGATGGCTGTGGTGGTGGTAGTGATGATGGCTGTGGTGGTGGTAGTGATGATGGCTGTGGTGGTAGTGATGATGGTTGTGGTGGTAGTGATGATGATGGCTGTGGTGGTGGTAATGATGATGGCTGTGGTGGTGGTAATGATGATGGCTGTGGTGGTGGTAATGATGATGGTTGTGGTGGTGGTAGTGATGATGGTGGCAGAGGTGGTGGTGGTGGGGATGAAGGTGGTTGTAGTGATGCTGACGGTACTGATGAAGGTGGTAACAGTTGTGGTACGGTAGAGGTGGTGGTGGTCATGATTTTCATTTGCATGGCCGTGGTTGACGGTGATGGTGGTAATGGTTGAGGTGATGATGATGATGGTGGTGATGGTAGGCACGACTTGATGGTAATGTTGTCATGGAGATGATGATCAATGATTTCAATTAACGTGCTACAGTGATGGTGATGATGGTGATGATGGCAGTTGGTGATGGTGATGATGGCGATTACGATTTTATATAACTATTGAGGGTCTGATATGATGGTCATAGGACAGTTTGGTGATGATGACAGTAACACAATGTCGGTCATGACGATAATTGTTGGTTTGTTAATGTGAAGTTATCTTTGTGGTTAGGGCGCTGTCCTGACTGCATTGATGATGACGATGGGGTGATGATGCTGGTGATGTAATTACACGACAGAGGATGATAATGTTGGTTAAAGTGATGACTGATGATGGCGATCGTGATGGTTATTGCAACGACACTGATGGTGATGGTAAATTGATGATGTAGGTTACAGCGATGGTAATGTAGGTTACAGCAATGGTAATGTAGGTTACAGTGATGGTAATGTAGGTTACAGTGATGGTAATGTAGGTTACAGTGATGGTAATGTAGGTTACACTGATGGTAATGTAGGTTACACTGATGGTAATGTAGGTTACACTGATGGTAATGTAGGTTACAGTGATGGTAATGTAGGTTACACTGATGGTAATGTAGGTTACAGTGATGGTAATGTAGGTTACACTGATGGTAATGTAGGTTACAGTGATGGTAATGTAGGTTACAGTGATGGTAATGTAGGTTACACTGATGGTAATGTAGGTTACACTGATGGTAATGTAGGTTACACTGATGGTAATGTAGGTTACAGTGATGGTAATGTAGGTTACAGTGATGGTAATGTAGGTTACACTGATGGTAATGTAGGTTACACTGATGGTAATGTAGGTTACAGTGATGGTAATGTAGGTTACACTGATGGTAATGTAGGTTACAGTGATGGTAATGTAGGTTACAGTGATGGTAATGTAGGTTACAGTGATGGTAATGTAGGTTACAGTGATGGTAATGTAGGTTACACTGATGGTAATGTAGGTTACAGATGTGGTAATGTTGGTTACACTGATGGTAATGTAGGTTACACTGATGGTAATGTAGGTTACACTGATGGTAATGTAGGTTACACTGATGGTAATGTAGGTTACAGTGATGGTAATGTAGGTTACAGTGATGGTAATGTAGGTTACACTGATGGTAATGTAGGTTACAGTGATGGTAATGTAGGTTACAGTGATGGTAATGTAGGTTACACTGATGGTAATGTAGGTTACACTGATGGTAATGTAGGTTACACTGATGGTAATGTAGGTTACAGTGATGGTAATGTAGGTTACAGTGATGGTAATGTAGGTTACACTGATGGTAATGTAGGTTACACTGATGGTAATGTAGGTTACACTGATGGTAATGTAGGTTACACTGATGGTAATGTAGGTTACAGTGATGGTAATGTAGGTTACAGTGATGGTAATGTAGGTTACAGTGATGGTAATGTAGGTTACACTGATGGTAATGTAAGTTACAGTGATGGTAATGTAGGTTACACTGATGGTAATGTAGGTTACACTGATGGTAATGTAGGTTACAGTGATGGTAATGTAGGTTACACTGATGGTAATGTAGGTTACAGTGATGGTAATGTAGGTTACAGTGATGGTAATGTAGGTTACACTGATGGTAATGTAGGTTACACTGATGGTAATGTAGGTTACACTGATGGTAATGTAGGTTACACTGATGGTAATGTAGGTTACACTGATGGTAGTGTAGGTTACAGTGATGGTAATGTAGGTTACAGTGATGGTAATGTAGGTTACAGTGATGGTAATGTAGGTTACACTGATGGTAATGTAGGTTACAGTGATGGTAATGTAGGTTACAGTGATGGTAATGTAGGTTACACTGATGGTAATGTAGGTTACAGTGATGGTAATGTAGGTTACAGTGATGGTAATGTAGGTTACAGTG